>JAPMOQ010055029.1:51108-61367 GCA_026543055.1 Argiope trifasciata | reverse complement strand
ATCGATGCAATACTTACGTGATACAAACATTAATATTATCAAATCCCTCCAAATCGATACAATACTTACGTGACACAGTCATTAATATCATCAAATCCCTCCAAATCGATAGAATACTTTCGTGACACAATCATTAATATTATCAAATCCCTCCAAATCGATACAATACTTGCGTGACAAAGTCATTAGTATCATCAAATCCCTCCAAATCGATTCAATACTTACTTGATACAATCATTATACTTTTTACTTGATACAATCATTAATTTTCACTGATATTGTATTGATTTTGTAGTTTTGAGTTATGATCAGATGAGGAGAGTGTCTCTTTTGAATGTATGGCCCTTTTCGAGGTTACCACACCATACTAAAAAGTTAATTCCGATTCTCGAAGTAAAGTGCATCTTCTGTTAAAATCTTTAATAAGCGTATATTTTGGTAACTTGTAACCATCAAACCCCTCCAAATTGATGCAATACTTACGTGATACAATCATTAATGTCATCAAATCCTTCCAAATCGATACAATACTTACATGAGGCAATCATTAATATCATCAAATCCCTCCAAAAAGGTACAATACTTACGTGACACAATCATTAATATTATCAAATCCTTCCAAATCGATACAATACTTACATGATGCAATCATTAATATCATCAAATCCCTCCAAATCGGTACAATACCATTATTCTACTATGTCCTGTACAATTTTAAAATAATTTAAATTAATAAAAATGTTTCCCACCATCAAAAACAATCGAAATAGTATGAAAAATTTGATTTACATTTCAGTAATATGCAAATTTTTACTCCAGATTGCTTTAATATTTTATAAATTATTCAAAATTTTGACTTATTTAATATTTTATATAAAAATAACGAAACTTCAGGAAATCTTTTAGAAATTTAATCATTTTAAAAGGAAATAACTTTTACCTTTTATTTCTAAATCTTTGAAGGTTTTTCTGTCTTGTAATTATTCTATAATGATCGCAAAGTATAGTTAATGGAACCCATACATTTAAATCAGCTACCAGATTGTTCCTTAATTATCTTAACTATCTTTAACTATTCTTTTCATGACCAAAAACTTTTCATCATTAGTTTTAAATGAAAATGCTTTAACTAATTTAATCTTCTCATAGACGATATTTGAAAGATAATTTCTACTTGCTATCAAAGATTTAGAAGACATTTAATAAAATGTGAACTCAAATATGGACAGGAATCAAGGGATTTAGCGAAAATGTGTTCAAGGAAAAAAGATAATTACATCTTAGATTTAAAATGTTGAAAAAAAGCTAATTAAAGGTATATCTAAAAGCTTTTGATATTGAATCATATAATTATAAAAGCAGCTGTTCGTAAAGATTTTAAATCATTTTGAATTTATATAATTAAATTTCTTGGGTGAATTTCTTTACTTACAATTAACTTTTTTCGATTGCTTTTGATTTTCATTATTATTCTAGATTTTTTTATACAATTTTTATATATATATTATTTATTCTGCTTAATGCTTTTCATAAAATTTAATACAGATTGTTTTTTCAGATACAACTCCTCAACTTTACAACTTTTCCGATACAACTACATGCCTCATTGATAATTAATTTTGATCTTTCCTTGTTCATAATTTAAAATAATTCTAATGTACATAAATAAAATTATAACGAAATATCATTTTACATATATAAAATTAAATTTTAATTCAATTTTTTTAATTGTAGTTAAAACCAAACTGATGAAAAAAATTTCTTCATATGCTTCTTATGAAGAAAAAAAAATGCATTGTCATATTTTATATGAAAGAATTATTGCATTTTTGCTGATTGTGTGCTGAATCATTACATTAATATAAAATAATAAAACTTGCAGACTCCGCTCTTTAACCTTTGGAATAATCCAACAGGAAAAAAAATGTAAATAATTTGAAGTTTAAGATTCCATAAATAATTTCCATTCACTATAAGATTTATATATATATAAATACATGAGTTAGTTAATTGTTTTTTTTAATTCTCATTTCCTAGATGTCAAAACGAAAAAAGGGGATTTCATTTCTGACAATGGCACAAACCAAAAGGTTTTTTTAGTCTAGTTTAGCGTGAAAGATGGCACTCGATAGCTATATATATTAATATTTTTACTTTCCTTCATACGATTTTTACATTATTTTTTAAGAGTTAATTTGTATTATATTGTTTACTAGACGCCTTTGGTGACCAGCTGGTTCGCCAAGAGTAATGGGGTCTATTAAATACTTATGTGGCTTGCTCTCTTTATAATTTCTCTGCCAGATATACTTAAACTTCGAAAGTCATGTAACACTGATTTACTAAATTAATGATATAGATGTTGCAAACGATCATAGAAACCTTTGTCTTGTATTTCTTTTTTAGAAAACATAACATTTAATATTTATTTAATTTCATCCAATCACGTGGTGAATGTTACATTTTTTTTCTCAATTTAATTTGCAGTCATAGTTAATTTATTTTTTAATTTGAACTTCTGTCAGTATGATTTCAACAGTTTAATAAAAGCTATTTTTTTCCCTTTGCTCGTTCATTATTTATTTTAGAAAATGTCACATATTATATTTCTTTTATTTTATCCAGTCACGTGCTAAATGTTGCGTTTCTTTAGATTTAATTTGTAATGATAGTTGTTTTTTTTTAGTTTGAACTTCCGTCAATAGGATGGTAACATGCTGATAAAACCTAATTTTTCCCCCTTGACGTGCTCGTGCAGATTAAATTTTATTGTTTTGTCCGAAATATATTGTTGTAAAACATGGTTAAAATATTTCTTTAAAAATTTGTTAAAAATAGAAGCTTAAGTTATACATTAAAACACTGATACCATTAGAAAGCTAATTTTTTAATCTTTAAATTGATGTAAAAATCATGTTTGTGCGATAATATTTTCGGAAGTTATAGTGGAAAATCGTCGAAATTTAGCTTAAATTTTAATTAATTCAAATTCTAATTAAAAATTCGAAAAAAGGGCTCCGAGTTGCACATTCCCGGCTTCCAAGGTATACATGCACCAAATTTGGTAGTTGTAGGTCCAACGATCTGGTCTGTAACACACACACACACACACACACACACACACATTGAGCTTTATTATAAGTATAGATATATTTAATTACTTTTACTAAAAATTACGAACAATACGTCGTCAACTCTTCCTAAAAAATAGATAAATCCTTTAAATTTCACATATATATGAGCCTATATGTTTTACTTTCGAATTGCAATTTATTTTCATAACTATGCTGATAAAAATCTGAAACGTACTTTTTTGCATGAATTTTAAACAATAATAGAAATAATATGCATACATGATTTCTAACAGTCAAATTAGTGGATTTGTTTAAAGCATATCGATTTTCGACATTTGCAGTCTGATAAATTTAGACTTAAAGAAAACCTTTTCTGCATTCATAAATCAATGATTTGCTCGTCTTCGTTGACAACGAATCAGAAATGAAATCTAAAATCCATCATGCGTAATGAGTTCAGAACCGTCAGATGCAGCTTAAATAAACATGACACAGCTGTAGTAGCTGTAAGTCCTGCAACCCAAATTTTTTCGCATAATAAAAGGTTTTGGTGGTATAAACTTTGATAAAACAAATGTTGGATTTACAGATTTCATTTTCATTTAACTAAATCAAACAAATCGATGGATTTATGAGAAATAATTTTATGTATAAAATAAATTTTATGAAGAAATGAATTGAACTAAAACATTTTGGGAAATAAGAACAGTTAATATCAAAGATGAGAGAGAAATAATTGTGAAGAAAATTCGAACCTCCACTAGAATAAAACATTAAATGATAACGTTTTATTTTTTAGATTAACTGATACATCGAATTTTGCTAAAGGGGAAATTATTTTCTTGCTTTTTTACTATATAAAATAATATAGTTTAACATATATAAATATTTTATCATAATTAATTATATATTTTAAAGCAAATTTTTATTTAATATCGTTGTGGTGGTGGGTCTAATACCATTTGGTCTCACCAAGCCCGAATGAGCGGAGCTCTTTCGAATTAAAGCAGAAGTATGCACCTTTCGTTGTTAACGAGCACCGTTAAGGTGAAAGTGCGACTTTGCTCGAACACGCACGACATAACCCTTTTTAGGGGCCTTCGAACTCATTCATCCATCAGCAAGTCAGAATTTAGATCTAAATCAGAGACAGACTCATCCCTGATTCAGTACCACCAGAGGTGTAATTTGTTATGGGCACTTGGAGGACATTGTAGTCATGACATATTTAAACTGCCCCAACGGCCATTAGCCAAAACGGCAGTCTTTGGTCAAGACGTGGGCAGAACGCACTACCTTTCTGTTACGAGACTGACGCTCTACCAACCAGGCTACCGCGGCCCCTAATTACGTTGTTTCTAGCAAAAAGTAATTTAAATGTAAAAATTGGCAAACGATTTGCAATCTATCACTCACTCCGAACATGTCCATTGTTACTTCAGAGATCATTGCTTGGGTGAGTGTAATTATCTTCTCCAGAATCACCTCAATAATTTGATACTGAGCATGCCTAGGTGTTGCATTTCATTTTCCAGGAGACATAATATGCTTTAGCCATCATACCAACTATGTAAAGTTAAGATTTTTTTTATCTCGGATATTTTCATTAATTGCTTTAGCGAAAATTGTGCCTTTTGGCAGTTCGGTATATTCTGATTGATTGCCCACGTTTTGAATATCAACGAATTCAATGCTTTCAGTCCCCTCATTTTGTATTAAAAGACACTCTTCATAAAGTGCCTCATCCTCAACTTTTTACTTTTTTAAAAACGAATGCTTTCTTTTATCTTATTTAAGTTTTTATCATTTTTATAATGCTTTAAATCTATGTAACAGTTTATTTTTGCATATTTTTTAAGGTCTTGAATAGAGTTTTAAAGCAAAGATTTTGATTAACCTTTTAAAACGTGACCATTTTATGACCCATATGTTTGCATATACCTTGTCATTGGCGCTGTATAGTCAGATGTGGTCTTAGCGCCAGTAAAATCCATCAACTCCAGCTTTAGCGAAAATTGTAGTTTTTATGAATGGTACTATATATTCACCATCTTTTTTGCTCCTTATCTTTTGTTTAATAAATGGAATCCTTTTAGGAATAAGTTCCTTTTGTTTGTGGACCTTTGCTGGAGCTTGCATTATCCTTAAGTTATGTATATGATTGCATATATTTGATATCATTAGGTAAGCGGTGTATAAGTGGTGAAAGAATTATCAGTCGTTTGAAAATAGCTGTAACTCCAATTATCGATAACTTGATCGATAAAGAGTAGCTTTAGAAGCAGAAAGAATTAAGTCGATTGAAAATAGCCGTAACTTCAATTATTGATAATTAGATCGATAAAGAGTAATTTTAGAAGCAGAAAGAATTAGCAGTTGTTTGAAAATAGCTGTTAACTCCAATTATTGATAACTGGATCGATAAAGAGTAATTTTAGAAGCAGAAAGAATTAGCAGCCTTTTGAAAATAGCTGTAACTCCAATTATTGATAACTGGATCGATAAAGAGTAACTTTAGAAGCAGAAAGAATTGGCAGTCGTTTAGAAATAGCTGTAACTCCAATTATTGATAACTTGATCGATAAAGAGTAACTTTAAAAGCAGATTTTTGTAAATTCTTTCTGCTAGACAGTTGGAGAAAAATGCGACAAGATTCGTTGCTGAAAATAAGGAGCAATAAGGGGAAGAAAAAGAAAATTCAAAAAAATAGTTTCGGAAGAATATTTTCTTTTTTTCGGAGTAACGCTGAAACTGGAACTACAGAATTGTTAGGACATCAGTTTAAAACAGTCAAATTTACCGTTATTGCACTCTCATAGGTATGGAAAATCTGCGCAGTTGCGAATATTAGTTTAAATTTAAACAGGCTAGAAATAATTTTACGAACGAGGTCAAAATGAAATTATTGCGCATGTGTGTGTCCACGATGAAAAATTATTACTTAATAAAAAAATTGTCAATAAATCGATTAAATTAATGCATGATTTTACACGTGTGGCATCACTTATTAATAAACTTATAAGAAACACTTTTTATGGCTATATTTGACATAAATAACCAATTGTAAACTAAATGCTAGAGAGTTAAAAATTATTCAAATGAAAAAAAATATACTTAAAAAGTGTGCGTGTTTCCAAACACATTTTGGTTTTTTCAGTTTCATTATTTTAAAATGTTGGGATTTATGAGCTAACGTATAGAATTTAATTTTAATAAGTTTTTTTATAATCAAATGTAAACTACTTAATAGTATACCATATTCTTTTCTGTAAATTTCAAAGAAAACATTAAACGTTTTTTTTTTAATCAAAGCATGTTGCAATAATTCATTTTCATACAACTGTGGGTTTTTTTCTATTGTAGAGTAATTCAAGCTCACTTCCGTTTAAACTACTACTAAGAGATTGCTTAAACTTTTAATTAAAACTTTTCTTCTTAAAGAAATAACGGCATTACGCGTTCTAAAAAATAATAGAATTTAATTTATTTTTTTAAATTTCTTATGTAGATCTTTCCTGGCCATTTCTTCTTTCTTACACTAAAGTTTAAAAAAAAAAACGTAATTAAATAGTTACCTCAGAATTATTCAGGTCTTGTTAAGGTTTTTTTTTGATTAATTTCAAATTGAAAAACGCAGCCATTATCTAGAAACTAACTGCAAACTACTTTTTTTTGAGGGAAAAAAAGATTAATTCATTATAATTTTCCTTCAGTTAAGAATTTATAACCTTTTAAAAGTGTAATTTTCAAGCCATCTGGATCAAAAACAATACATACAATACAAGAATGCAGAAGAATTATACTATGCAGAAGAATTGAAAATTCTAAGCTCAAATTATTAAAGAAAACCTATAGAAATTAGAATCACATAGTAATAAGATAGTAATAGTAATAATAATAGTAACAAGTAATAGATAACATAGAAATAAGATCAATTTTAATACCTCGCTTGTTGAATTATTGTGTTGATATGAATACATAATATCATTTCCTTTTAATTTAGAAAAATCTGTGATAGAAGAATTCTTTAAAATTTTGAGAAGGAAGTTTAAATCCATTTGAAGTAAGGATTGTAATAACAGATCAAAAGTTCAATACCGGTATTTGGTATTTTTTAGATCTTAATACCAGGTTACAGGTTTTCATACCAGTTGTAGAAATTTTAGAAAAAAAAAGAAACATATGTGTTTCTAAAAAAAACTAACAAATAAAACAGAGTGCAGAAATAATTTTCAACTTATAAATTATAACAGCATATAAAGAATCACAAAAAAGTAAAAAAAAAAACATCTTATTTATTTAAATTACAAAAAAGTGTAAATATCACTATTCTGTGGTACTATTAAAAATTTTTGAACTTTGATTTAAAAAAATATAACGAAACAATTGTTGTATCATTAAGCCTGGAACGTAATTTTGTGGAAAACTTACCATCTGTCGGAAAAGATCCTTCGGCATCTACGCTAGTTGGTGGTACTGTTAGCAATGCTCGATGTACCTTTTTCATTTTCCTCTAAATTCCTCGTCTTCAAATAAATCGATTTCTCTTTGGATGGTTTTGGATATAGCTGATTTCTGTATTGTAATTTGGTTTATAGAATTTTTTTATTTATTGCTAATTCTAATTTTTGTTCAAGAAACAATTCCTTTTCACAATAGGTATTAGTGTCATCATAATCATCGATAGCTGTACCGAATTCTTCCGAATGTGATAGGTTTGTGGATTGTTTGTTTGTGGTTTTATGGCGCAAGAGCCATGTCTGGTTATACTGCGGCAATCAGATGGTAAAATGAAAGCAGAATAATAAAGGCAAATGAATATAAAATCTATGATATCAATATAAAACTGTATAAAATTTAAAACAAAATTTTCTAAGTGAAATTACAATATTAACAAAGGTGTTGTTAAATGACGATGTAAGAGAAATAAACAATGAACAACACAAAAGATAAAAAGTGCTAAATGCAAGTATAAAAATGAATGGCTTTTAAAAACTTAAAAATATTTGGGTGGAATTTTTCACCCATCAAATCCTGCAAAGTTGCTGATGATGTATGAAAGTAATACATACGTTCAGGGTTAATACAGGACATTCAATCAAATGTGTTTGGTAAAATCGACATGGCAGGTAGGACATGTGTCTTCTCACCAAAAATGAGATGCCTATGAGGTTTGTGGATAAAAAAAAAAGTAAGAAAATTTACTATAAACTTGATCAGTTTCGAATTGGTTTAGTCTCTTTTATTCTTTTTCCTTTTCCAAATCATTAAAATTATGTAATTACTGTAAGAGATTTTTTATTTTTTTCGGTATTCCTTCCTTCTGTGCGAGTTTTCATTGTAATATATAATTATACAGATACTGATGTATATAGTTCTTTAAGGAACTACAACGTGAAATTTATTGATACATTAGCTGTTAATAAATTAGAATATCCCAAACAGAGTGCCTCAACAGTAAGTTTTATTGGAAGGAGATCTGATACAGTTCTGGATATGAAATCGAATTCACTATCTGAAAAAATAATTTGCAGGTTTAAGTCGTCGGTTATTGCTTTTTGGATTGGATTTCTCAGCTTCAAAAATCTTTCCATCATTAAGATTTAACTGTTCCAACGTGTTTTTGAATGTAATATAAACATATATTCTGTTTTATTTTCAGTTAGTATATATTTTTGTAGGGGAGTGTTTAAATATCTTAACAATTTTTTGAACTTTATAAATTATAGAAAGCAATTCTTGATGAGTTAATATTTCATCTTCGTTAGCAATATATTCTACAACAATTGCATTATCTTCTGTGTCAATATCACTCTCACTCTTTTCAAAGTCGGAATCAGAAGTTTTTATATTCACAGTATTTGGATTTTGAGACGACAAACATTTCGACGATTCCATCTCATTAAGGAATGAGACGCGGAACGATAAGAGCATTTCAGGTATTCACCTTTGACCATGGGTTTCCCCATTTGATACTTTTTAGTTAATTTTTTTTCTCAAGTGTATGTGAGTGTTGTATTTATTTTAACTTAAAATTTAGTATGAATATGGCTAGATCATGGCAAAAATAGCTTTCAGAAGTGGTACGAAGAAAATTTTACATAATATCATTAAATATTGTGATCAAGAAGCAGAAAACGGGAAATTAAAATATTTCTGAAAAAAATAATAACATATGAAAAAACATTTTAATATAAAAAAAATCATTATTTTTTTGTAAGAAAGTTATTACCAAATTTTAAGATCAGAAATTTTTCGTTTATTCTTCATAATTTAATGTTTGTCCCTTAAATAAAAATTGCTTTGAAATATTTTGCTGTGCCTTAGTATCTTTTTCCTTCTGTATTATTAATTATCTGTAATGTTTACGTCTCATACAACCGCAAGGTCTTTATTATTAAATTTAAACATTTTCTCCTTTCATCTCACCCCTATTTTGCCGAATTAAATCCACCTTAACGCATGCTCAAAAGCGCGGAAGGTTTTACAATCCATTGCCAAACAGTATTTTATCACTTCTCTTGATTGTACGATGCAACTTTGTATTCACAGTCAAATTAATTTCGTCTCCGTTAGGGAGTCATAAAAACGTATACTATTTTGTTATGTTGACTGTTCCTGAACATATATTGGAATCAATTTTAAAAATTTCTAGTAAATACCAAAAAAACGATATTTAAACATGTGAATACAGGTATTACAAAATTATGCAAATGGCTCAAAATATTGGTATTCGGTATTGCAATCCCTAATTTGAAGACTTTCATTTTGACTCATTTCCGACATGTACAGCAGGAATATACACCCCAAAACTTTCTCTTATTCTTTGTATTAAATGCACTTGTGCATTATTAATGGTATGCCAATGACAAACAATAATTATGAAAGAGCTTTTAGAGCGCAATCTTCGACGATTTTTTGGGATGATTTTTAGTTCAGATTATTTTAATAATATAAGTAATATAAAACCGAATACATATCTTAGTACCTTTTTTTCAACCATTTAAAGCCTAAATTCTATACCAAACTACAATTGTAGTCATAAAATCACGTACCAAATTTTACATATTTTAGTTATTGGATTTATGAGTTATGTTTATAAGCTTGTGAAAGGACAGATATAGGCGATCAAAACCTCGACGGATTTGACTCCGATACATATACACACTTCAGATATTAAATCTG
>JAPMOQ010055029.1:0-51098 GCA_026543055.1 Argiope trifasciata | reverse complement strand
CCCTTGACGAATTTGACTCCGATACATATACACACTTCAGATATTAAGTCAGAGAACTAAATTTCATCCATCTAACTCTCGTTTTCGAGAGTTAGATGGATAAAATTTGTTCAAAATTTGATAGAAATCTACGAATGCGGAATAGAGACCATTGCCAAATTTTATCTGTTTGTCTCAAAGCGTTTTGAACATCTTGCTCATAGGCAGACTGACGAATACATAGGAAGGAAGCAGACAAAACTCCAAAAATTCATTTTTGGACTCGAGGAGCTCTGAAACAGCAAAAGTTCGGATTTTTTCGAAGAGCATAATACTTTTACTTTATGTACTTCATATGCGAGAAAGTAAAAATGGAAAATTGAAACCACTCTAAGCAGGTTTATGAATACGTATCACCTACTTTATGCCTTGAACAAATACCAGCTCATATCATCATCAACATCAGCAGGAGCAAAAAAAATCAGTAATTTCTTATTCCACACCAGGATTGAGGGCCATTTATCTCGGAGATGACGTCACTGGCATGTGACGTCGCAGGAATTTCTTCCGCGGAACAAATAAAAACTGGCTGCAGCACAGAATGGAATACCAGCGGCATGATGATGACATAACCGGGGCTCACAGTAGCTGCCGCCTCAATTGAAACTAATGAAGCTTCCGGCCCGCACAATACCGACCTTGCGATTGCTGCTCTGCTCCTAAGAATGAAAAAGAAATTGCAGAAATCTAGAGGAGGAAATTGCACAAGGAGCTTTTCTAGAAATGATTGATGACGGGCTCTGTGACGTAAGAAAAATTGAGATAGGTGCATACTTAGCAGATTCCGGATTTTAATTTTTTCATTCCAGATTATGTTTGGCGTTGAAATGACTTTGTCTTGAGAGGTAGATCATCGAAATATTGATGAAGTCGAAGAATCTTGGACTTTATTCTGGCAATATTTTTAAATTTATTAAGGCAATTGGTTTTTATCATTCGATCTAAACTCTAAAGAATTTTTTAATTTGTTCAATTTCCCACCGTCTCGTTTTAGTTTGGACGAAGACTTTTAATGCATCTTTTGCTCTTGTAAATATTATTTTACGTTATATTAGAATTTTTTTAATTGCCATACGTCTGGCGCATATGGCCTATTTTGGCTCTTCTGCAAATAAAACAACAACCAACCAATTAATCCCTTTGTTATCATCAGATAAATACGAAAAAGACGCAAATTGTTACAAATAATCTAATGTATATTTTGAGAGAAATATATACTGGATTTGAATTTCATATTTTAGTATGTTATGGATTGCTCAGCCTCATACCTATCTCTTACCTGTTGAATGAAATTGTTACAAAAGAAGAAATTGTAAGGAATAGTCCAATTAAGATTGTGAGAGAAATAATATTGGATTGTTGTAGTTCTAGTAAGTAGGGATATACATATTTCAGCATGTTATGAAAAATTCACCAATGTATTTCTTATCTATTGAATTCAAATGTATCTGTTATCCGCAAAGAAATTGCAGCAAACGTATCTCTGATCTCTTGAAAAAAGCTTTACAAATAGTCTAATCAAGGTTTTGAGAAAAATATATACTGGATTTGAATTTCATATCCTTGTATGTTATGGAGCATCTCTCATCTATTGAAAAAAATTGTTACAAAAAGAAGAAATTATTACAAAAAATCTAATCAAAATTCTTAGAGAAATATTTACTAGATTTGAATTTCTTTTTTTTTAGTATATTGTGGATTGGTCAGCCACAAATCTATCTTTCATCTGTTGAAAGAAATTATTTTTAAAAAAGAGGTAATTATTACAAATAGTCTAATCAAGATTTTGAGAAAAATGTATATTGGATTTATATTTCATATTATAATATGCTATGGATCTCTCAGTAAATGTATCCCTTATCTATTAAAAGAAATTGTTACAAATAATATAATTAAGATTTTGTGAGAAATATATACTTGTTTTAAATTTCACATTCTAGTATCTTATGTATTACACAATCACAGACATATCTCTCATTTATTGATAGATGAATTCTCGGTTTTGTTTGAAACACCCAATCGGAACAGAAAATAAATATTAATAAATTTTTCGATGAAAAGTTCAGAACAAATCTGCAATGAATGAATCATTCAATTCGAAATGAAACAACATATCATTATAATTAGTTTAATAATGCCGGCAAGAATGAATGAGAATTGCACAAATTGTTTTTCATTAACTTCAATATTTTAGTTTATGATATTATAATTTTAGAATGTGGAGAAAAAAATTGAGATGAATTTTAAAAGTGTTATACTAAACATTTATAAATGATTAAAATTAATTTTAAACGTAATACTCATGGTGGAAGTAAAACAAATTTTATCCTTTTATGTAAATAAAACCATTAACAAACATTTGAAGCCTTAACAAACGAATACCGAAAATATAATTCAAAATTTGAAAGAAGTACACTTTATTTTGAAGTATTTTGGCCGTGGTTTTAATTTTATCTTCAAATAAGCATTTTGGTAAAGTGATTTTTATATACAATTTTGTTAAGAAAAAAAAACTTTTTTATTTCTAATTAACGAAAGCAAAAGAATGATTAAAAAAAAGCATCTTCACCATCTTCCTTTCAAAATTGGTTCTTTATATGACAAAACTAATTTTTAATCCTTGTTTAATGAACATATAGCATACACTGATAATAAGTTAAAGACTATCAAATTATTTCCCGCACTAAAACAGTTTTATAAAAAGAATCGAGGAATTAAAGAATGTCAACCTTACAAAAAAATGCCAAAAAATAAATAGAAAAAGAAGTAAGTAAGTAATAATCGAAGGAAAAAAAGTAAGGAAAAAAAAGACAAGGTGACTTTTTCTTAAATGTATGATAATCAGGTCTTAATGGGCTTCAAATGAGCTTAGAAAGTGGGAGGGATTTAATGATAGAGTATTTTGAAAATCTTTAATGTGCTTTCTTTGCTTAACTTTGAAGGCTTTTGGGAAAAAAGGATGATGTCAAGTAAGTTAGAAGAACCAATGAAAAGAGAGAGAGAGAGAGAATTAAATATTTAGAAATTCAATTATATAACTTCTTTTTCAAATTATTTAAATTTTTAATTTTTGTTAGAAACAAAATAAAACCAAATTAGAAACAATTAGAATTAGAAACAAAATAAAACCAAAAAAGATGACAAAAGTTTATAAAGGGTGTCCCGAAATTAGTAAAGGACTTTAGCAAAGTAATATACCAAAATAATATTTTTTGACACTAGATCGGCATATTTCATAGAAATCTCCAAGAGAATTTTTTTAATTGAACATTTTAAAATGTCAAATTCTGTTTTGATGAGATCAGTTTTGGAAAGTAGACTCTGTCTAGGAGATTAACCGCATTAAATACTTATTTCAAGTGCTATAGCATCTTCCTATCTGTACATTTTCCTTTTTACCATATTTCCCGAAACTGTATATAGAGCGTCAGCTTTAATCGTATCACAATGCTAATTTTTGAATCATTAAATAGGCGAATACTTCCATTTGAGAAATTGTTTTAAAACATATAACTAATAGACTCATGTTGTTTCAGTCAATGAATATAGTGAATAAAAAGGTAAATAAAACCGAAATAGAAAATTGAAGCAGGATTTGAATTTACCACAGTTCTCGCAGTAAAGTATTGGCAATTCCATTAAATAATACCATTTGACAGCTGATAGATTAAAGTTAGTAAAAACGGAGCGTTTATATGATAGAAAAGCGTGTTAACACACGATTTGAGATGAATAAAATATACAATTTTTTCCTTTAAAATTTTATACATTTATTGAATTATAAAAACATGGGATAGGGTTATGTATGGAATAACACATATGGCAATGGCCACCACTGCTTTGCTGGCACATAAGCACTCTTTTGTCGAAACTTTCCATCACCATTCTGCATAAATGTGACTGAATTTTGTTGACGAAGCATTGAATATTCCCCTTCAATGCACGCGCACTTATTGGCTTGCTGGCATCGATTTGACTTCTAATAACCCCATGAAAAGAAATCCATTGGTGATAATCACAAGATCTAGGGAACCTCTTCTAAAAGTTTCAAACCGAGGCCTTTAGACTTTCATTGTTTTTGAAATATTTTTCAACAATGAAAACACTTTGTTCTATCGTGTAACGTTCCATTTTTATTAACCTGATGAACTGCCAAATGGCTGTTTTAATAAGGTTACCAACACTTTACCGCGCGAAGAACGGCAAATTCATATCTTGCATTAATTTTGGGACACCTCTTATTAGGCACTTTTTAATACATTTTCATTGTAATTTTTTTAATAATTAGTAACTATAACTAGCACATTGCGTTCAAGAATCAAATTTAATTCAGTAAAAAAAGAGACATTTCATATAAAGTCCCAATCATATGATGAACGGAAATGATCAATACATCAACATTGCAATCTGATTAATTATCACGGAAAATGCTCTGATTAATCTCAAGAAGATAATATGATTTATTTTAAAATTCTAAACATCAAATATGTCTCTTGCTTCAGTAAATCCAAAGAAAAAATAGATTAAAATTCTAAAAGTCAAAACAAAAATCGTAAATACGTGAGATTCTCAAAATAATATAAGTAAATTAAATGAAAAAAAAAAGCCTTGAGCTGGAAAATTTCTAGATATTCCTTAAAAAACGGAAAAAAATAATGATCTTATTACAATTCCAACTTATTTCTATCATTTTTGTCAGTAATTCATACTTGTACAATTTTTTATCTTCCGATCTTTAGATAAAATTTATTTCCCTTATTTTTAAAAGTGCAAATATAATTACACTTTTCGAGTTTTCGTTTCTTAATTATCAAATCTTTAGTAAACGTATTAAATAACGTTCACAAAAAACTTATAAGCCTTTATTAAAAAAAAATCTGATTATTAATTTTTTTTGGCTTCTTTTTTCTGATGCGAAAGAATTCTTTTTTTAATAATTGTGGTTTTCTTGGAAAAAAAAGTTTTAAAAAAATAATCGATAGTTTTCCCCCTTCCTTTCTTACGATATTTTTATCTCTATTGGTCCAAGAAATAATATCATACGTATAAAAATGATAATGTATTTAAGTTAATCATGGATTAAAGTAGCGGGTTTCTATACATAAGTCTTCGTCACAATTAGTTGTCTATTATCTATCTTTAGATCAAACGGGTTGATATGTCGAACGCCAACATACACATTCACAGACAGATACATACACACTCACAGATAGACACACACTTATAATCACATTCATCTTCATTAAGTAAGTCTTCGTCACAATTAGTTGTCTATTATCTGTCTGTAGATCAAACGGGTTGATATGTCGAACGCAAGCATGCGCATTCACAGACAGACACATACACACACCTATAGACACATTTATCTTCATTATTACTGAAGATTAATAAAGGTAGATATAAATATACAATAAACACGCTGTCTTAAATCACTGAACACAGAAACTAATTTCTCCCTTTTTATGTAAAAAAAAATCTAAATATCTTTATTGCTTCAATCCCCTTCCATAAAAAAAAATTGCTTTTTAATTAGAATTCATCTTGAGATTTCTAATTAAACTACATTTAAGACATATTTCCAGTCCCTCTTAGCAGCGAGAATAAAGGAAAACAGATAAAAACTAATCTTAGATCCAAAACATAATAAGATCTTAATGCAAAAAAAGTCCTTAATAATAATAAAAAAATGCAAATGAATCACAGACTTATCTGGAATTAATTAAAGATAAAAGTGTTATTTCTGACTACTACTTAATTAAGAAATTTCACATTCAAGATGATGGGACGCTTTTTGCATTCCAATAAAGATAATTAGTGAAGGGCAGTTTGAAGAGATGGAATTAATTAAAATTAAATTTCTACGATTCAGATGATTGCCGGATAGCTATAGAGAGAATGAAGTTGTTTTTATCTCTCAGATTTATGTTTAATATGATTAAATAATTATACCTCATTAATCTGATTGCTTTCATAGGCATAAACTTAGAAGCTGGATTTGAACACACCAAGAGGAATATAAGGAGATTAATTTAATTTTTCTGTTCAAAATTATAGTAATTGTAGACTTAAACAACATCTTTTGTTTTGGCATATAAAAGTATTTTTGCTGTTAATAAACATTTTTATATACCCGAGCAAAGCATTATTTTTTGTTAGCATATAAAATCGTTTATCACCTTCTGTAAAGCTGCTTGAGAAAAACATACTGCTCTTTTGTTCTATTATTACCGGATTCGAAATTCCAACGTCTGTTCTGGAATATAACAACTGAGATGTTTTTTTTAATATTGATATTGATAGATTTATAGGCATACGAATGAAACAATGTGTAAATAAATAGCAAAGATCAAAGAGCAGAGATCTGCAATTGCTGTTATTAAATATTTATACTGATTAATTATGCTTTCTTTTCACAGATCAATTTTAAGATTTTTGCTCATGTATTTTCTTGTTGATTTTTCTTATTTTTTAAAACAATTCTGTGTTGCATGCATTTGTTTTTTTTATGTTAATGCATCACTATTTGCTTTAATTCCGGTTTAGTGATTATTTTTGAATCGAAAATTCGTAAACTATGATGTGTAAAGAAGATCCCACTGTAAAGAAACAAAACTTCTATCGTGATAAATTTATATATAAAATATATTCTAAATAATATTTTTCTAACAATGTGTGTGAGATTTTCTATTCTAACTTCCGTTACTTAAAATATTCATATCCGGGATACTGCTTACGGCCCATCTAGTCAGACACGAACTAATTACAAAAAACGAAAAAAAATTCTTGAAAAACATTAATATTTTTAAATCTAAATTTCACTATTGATTCACTTCTTTATTTCAAGTCCATTTACTTTTTATTGATCGTATTCATTGACCTGAACAACATATTCTTTGTCTTTTAAATCATTTTTTCGAATAGAAGTAGAGTCATGGTTACCTGTTAGTAAAGTCTAGGCTTCAGAACCGAAGGGTTTCAGATTCGAGATCTGATTCCACTGAAGAATCTGGTCTCGAGCGGGTCTGGTGGATGCTAAATCCGTCGATTGCAAACGCGTTTCGCTGGTGTGATGTGAAAGCTTGGAAGCAAGGAATGCCAGTTCTGTTATCTGAGACTAACCTAGGATCAAAATTTTTAGGTCAGTCCGAGAATATCCCTAGTGTTGCTTTACAACGGGACGTTGATATAACTAAACCAAACTAAAATTCAAACGGAAGTAAACATTTATTTAATGATTTGAAAATTTGGCATTGAGACATGATTACTGTAGTGAAACACCTTATATACAATTTTCTGAAATATAGTAAACAGCAAAAAGAAAAGATGGAAAAGATGGATATGTCTTATAAACTTGAAATAATCACCGAAGGCTTTAATTTCCTAGGCAAAATCCATTATCAAAAATGATCAATGCTTTGATTTTACTGAAGATTTCTAACAAATGCTACTGGTCTGGGTTAAAAAAAAAAATGTTAATCTGTTACTTGAAGTAAAAAAAAAAAATCTAATGGGAAAATTCATTTTATTTTATGAATTTTAGCACAGAATAATATCGATTTTGTTTATAACTGTACATTAAGCTGTTAATACAAAAATCGAATCCAAAGTTCGCTGTCAAAAAGTAATCAGAATAATAAGTAAACAGTAAGAAGTAAAGCAGAATTCGACATTTTTAAATGTTCAAATATTTTAATTCTACTAGACATTTCTAACAAATATCACTAATCCGGGCTTAAAAAATATTGTTTTATTACTGGAGAAAAAAATCGAAAATCTGAATCACTTTATTATATGAATATTAGCACTGAAAAATGTCGATTTTATTTACAACGATATACCAAGAGCATGCCCGAGAAATCGAATATAGACAAAGTCTACTGTCCAAAAGTATTTGACAGAAAATTCGGAATTTTAAAATGATCAAATATTTTAATTCTACTGAAGATATATAACAGATATCGCCGATCCATTCTAAAAAGAAATGAAAAAAAAAAAACCCTCGTTTTTCTAAATATCGACGCACGCCTAATCTGATAATCTCGTAATGGTTTCAAACCAGTTTAAACTGGTTAATGGATTAATTAAGACAATGTGGAAGAGTTCCACTAATGAATAATTTGGACATCAAGTAGTAATTTTAATTGGTGATAAATCGTCAAATGTGATAAACTTCTTCTTTATTTTCTATTAACCCTAAAAGCGAAAAATGGATGCCTCAAAAGTGATAAATTGTCACTTTGTTGCCTACGCAATTTGAGGCTTCAGAAACCTCAAAACAAAACAAAATCATATGCTCACATGATAAAAAAATGTTCATTACCTAGGGGGGAGGATCTAAAATCTGAGAATTCACTCTATTATCTGGATATTACTGCTGAAAAATATCGATTTTACTTACAACCGTACACCAAGCACATGTCAGAAAAATCGAATTTTAGTCGTAATTGCTCCTTGCCACACAAAATGATATGGCACTGTCATTATGACACCGACGTCAAAATTAGTCCTTTAATTTGCTTGCAAGATGGGCGAATTTCCATGGGCGGCCTCCACCTCAGCAAATATTCGAGAAGAGCCAATATTTATTCAGGGCTAATGTTACTAACTCTGAAATGAGCTGGCCCCACGAACTTTAATGAAAATGTGTCTTAGTATGGCTGGTTTGTCAGCTCCAAGCAGATGTATTAGTTTTACTTCGAGTATAATTAGCTTATCGCCAAAAGTGAAATGAGATTTCTTTGTTTTTATGCAAACTCGGATGACACTTCAGAAAATAGCAGTTGCTTTGTTTCATTTGAATAATCTGATGTTTCTTTTTATTAGGGGGATTAAAAAGTACCAGGAGTTCCTTTATAAAATAAAAGAATAATATAATAATACTGCGTATAAATTAATATCTAAAATGAATGAGAAGTTTAATCCTACCAGATGGCAACAAGCCAAATAAGCTTGACATCACGAAGCCTTTTTTTTTTTCTTCTTCCTTTTCTTATTCGATGGAGAACTGGAAATCGGCGGTGATGTTCGAAAGTTTATGAATTTGATTCTTGATTTCAGTTGTATTGTAAAAAGTAAAGCCAGCCTTCTGAATACTTTTTTGTGCTCACATTAACTGCCTGTTTTTATCTTTAACCTTTTATTTACAGACGGTATTTTAAAGTACCGTTAAAGGTATCCGACTACGTTAAAAACACTTTTTATAGACCACATTGGCGAATTATTATTATTTCTAGTAGTTCAGACTTTTTTTCTTTCCAAATCAGTTTGTTTTTATAGGAAAAGGATGGCCAGACCTATCATTTAGGGTCACATATTTTTTCAGCTAAAATTTGTATTTAACGTCCATTTTTTCAAAATGTCAATTTTCCTAAAAATTCTCCACCGTTAACCTGATATCTCAAAAACTAATAAAGGTATTTTCGTAAAAATTCCTGCGCGTATTTTAAATGATATGGGCATTGAAATGAATTAAAAGGTTTATTGTTGGCGAAATGCTTTTTCCTTTATAGGTGTTTTTAGAAGAATTAAGTAGCGAATTTAGGGGAAAAATGCATGTATATGTAAATTTTTACCCTTAAATTCCATGCATCTCAAAATCTTTCTTAGATTTTGATTCTTTTTATTCATCATTATATTCTATAACTTTTGTACAAAGATAAACAGGATTTCTGCATTACAATTTCGTGTATATTTTTAATCGTTTTGGTTAAATTTCATTAAATTTTACTACAAACTTTCCTATTTCTCAAATTATATTATATTTTTAAATTACTTTTTTGCCTTTATAACGTTTATAATTGGTGATACATATAAAAACCATAAATATTTTTTAAAAAATCCAATTTTTCAAAAAAATTTCTTCAAACGTAGTCGGATACTTAAATCCGGCTGATATCTACTCAATATGACATTTTTTTACATCGTATTTGAAAGAAGATGAAGAATGTATTTCCAATAGAAAGCAGTAATCAATTAAAAATAACGTTAAAAATTTCTTAATTTTAATTTATATAAAAATATATAAAAATATTCTTTTTAATTCCTTCTCCTTGTATTTATTTTGTGCCGAAACCTAATTAATGGTTCAAAAATAAATTGGTGAAAGTGATGGTAAACTAATTCGGTAAATAGTGGGCATTAAATGCTCATTAGAATATTTAAAATATTAAATCTTTTATTCTTCATGGTTTTCACAATTAGTATATCTCTTTTAAACCAATTTTCTGCTATTGGAATGCATTCTAACCATCACTTTTTAATCCTTGAAACATGCATCAAAACTGCCCAAATTGATTTTTTTCAGGATTCGTAAAGATGATCTTTAATACATCAATAAACTCTGAACAAAAGCGGCATAATGGTAAAAAGAGTAGCACAAGGCCATATCTGGTGATTATGTTTGTTGAGATGTATTAGTTAAGTTTTTTCAGGAATTCAGGAATAAATGTAGAGTTCGGCACAGGATCAAGTGGTGTTTTAAAAAGGGAATCGAGAGAAGAAATAAAACTACAATGGTATATGTCCAAAAAAGGAAGAGTAACTTTCGACTTTATTCCTAATCCGGAAATTAAAATAAGAAGAGACCATCCACTTATAATCCAAATAATATTTGGAAATGGGAGATTTCTTGCATATTTCCAAAGATTTGGAAGAAAGCAGGAAAATAAATGCATTTGTGGAGAAATTGGAACATTTACCACTATTTAAGGGAATGTATGGAAATCTCAGAGTTAAGGAAGGACCTGAAGATTGTCAGTAATGATTTAAGTACACTACTGATGGTACCAGGTAATTTCAAAACCCTGAAGGTTATGATGTTAAAGATTGATAGTTTCATTCCAAATGTTTGAGAGAGTGCAGATGGGGAGGAAGACAGTCATTTACTTCCATAAAAGGAATCATAGTTTGACTCTTCGGTCAATGTACGGTTGGATGATACTTATTCAGCAGTCAACCACAACAGATCCTGTCGATAATGCTAGTTGTGGCGGGGTGGTCGGCTGTATGCAAGAATTAGAAGAGTCCGGCACAGGGACTCAACAAAGACTGGAGTAATTTAGAGGCTCGTCAAAAACATTATCAGGAGTTTGAACGAATATAGTTCAATCAACATATTAAATTTAAGAATCCTCTTATCAGATTCTTTAATTTTTATTTTGTTAAAAACAAATCTATTTTCGACGACAATTGAAACTTAAGTAATGAGTCCTTCCACCATTTATTTATGTAAAACTTTTGGTAAAAAATTGCAAGCGATTTCTAATATATACGCTTTTAAAATTAAAAATAATTCGTATACACTAGATATCATTAAAATATTCTAGCTACTTTTTTATGACAATATTTTTTTAATCATGAACAGAATGGATAATCTCTTGTTTTTTCCTCTTCTTAATTGCATAGTAAATGGTTTTCTACTTAAATGGCACTTGAAATTGGACAATGAACTTTCACTTCATGATCAGACTAGAACGTATGTAAAAAATAATCAGTCGTAATAAACATTTGTAATTATGCGTGATTGTTATCAACAAAATGATTCCAAGTTTTATGATGCTTGAATGATCACAAAACTAAGCCATTCAATAAATGAATTCCATTTTTTGAGGAGATAAATTTAACATTTTTTTCCCAATTCTATCAATTTTCTCTCTCCAAGCAATATAAATAATATATAACTTTTTGAACCCTTTTTGGTTGAAGTCTATTTTAATAAACCATTTCTACATCGAAAAGAAAACAAAATATAGAAATATATTTATTTTGTGCTAATGTTAAAAATTATTAAGGAATTCTATAATGTAGTTGAAATCTATTTTAGTATGCACCTTCATATTGCCAATAATATCAATAATTCCAATAATCAAGTCACTTAAGTAGCATACATACGCCTCAACAAAGAGAAACATTTGTAAATATATCAGCAACAGGGCTTCTGAAAAAACTATGCTTGCTTGTTTGGTTACCACAATGACGACAAACGCCAAGACCGCTTTAAAGTGGTTTCAGCCTATTAGCAAACTTAATTTTGTCGCGTCAATATGTCGAAGTGTTTACATACTTTTTTTAGGGAAATGAATTGATGTTGCCAAATATAAGGCACTATTTCAATATAGAAATTAAATCAGGGAGAAAACATGACGTCACAGAAATTCATTAGATTTGTGGTGAACTATTAAAGGAAATACGCTGGCGTGTTGGTCATATGATGATGTTCTCATGTCAATTCCTTTTAAATTCACTTATCTATTTGAAATAAAAATTTATACATAAAATGTAACAAATTAAAATTATTCGGCATTTCGAATTTTTTTTAAATTAAGGATCATATTTTTTGGAAGAATTGATTAAACATACGTTCTCTGTTAAAATCGTGCTCTTGCCTTTCAACTGTGTGCTCCTTTTTTTAAAATCTTTTTTATTAACGCATTTTTCGAAAATGCAAATCATAAATATTCTAAAATTGAGTAGGATATTTAAAAAAATCTTTTATATCTAAAAATGTAGTATTATAGCATTGAATAAATTCTTAAAAAACAATTTTTAAAACACGCTTGCTTAAATATGAGGCAAAAAAGATTTATTTTTACATTTTTCATTGAATAATATTAAATATTATAAATTATCTTCTTATCATTTTTTTTCTCAAATTCTCTACCAGTTGACAGCATTGACAAAAAATTAAATTTTGTGGATTTTTTTATTTCAATGATTAACTGATAATTTTTAGATATTAAAATTATGTGTTGTCTTCATGAAAACATACATGAAGAAATTTTGAAAATTCTGTACTATTGGGAACTGATTGTAAAATCAATTACAAAATTCCATCTTTACAATCATGAAATAAGTCAAGCTAAATCAAAGTATATATGCAAAAAAGTCCATCTTTATGCTGTTATTTTTATTTACGAACTGCAAAAGTTGGAAACAATTAATAATAAAGAAAAGGTCTCGAAAAAAATCAAAAGAGTTTTACTTTTGAATTCAGTTACATTTAAAACAAGAATGCTGCTGAGAAGTTTAATTGTTACTCTCGCTAGAAGCCATTTTTTTTCCTAAGAGTTCATCGGCTTAACTTTTTTTTTCTTGTTCCTTGCAGTAACAGCAATCCGTCTCTTTGAGATATCCTTTCTCCAGGAGCTTGCTTACTGTTTCTTGTTCTAGAATTATTTTCTTTTTTTTCATCCGTTCCATGGAATTTATTTTGTTGTTGCCTGCTTTCTTTCGCTTCCAGCTTCAGCCATTTAGCTGGTTGGATCCGACTGCAGTACGCACGCGCTGACATTGACAAATGGCGCTTTTCACGCTTTGTAGGCCCGCGTCTCTCATTTTGCATTTAAATTTCTTTTCCAGAGACTCCATTTCTAAGGTTTAGTTGAGTCCCTCTTTTCAGCGCTTTGAAATCTGCAACCATTCTCCTGTAAAGTAAAGGTAATAAAGGATATTGGTCTCTGATATAAAAGCTTCTGTTTGAATCACCGAGATATGCTGCTCTTGGTTTTTTTGAATATAAATTTGTTTAGTTAACTATAATTAAGGTTCAAGGATTCCAGCGAATTTACTTAAAAGGTCAAAGCTTTACACTTTTGATTCATACATGAATTAGATAATTTAATATATTAACACAAAAAATAATCAAACCAATGTATCATTCAGAATAATACAGCCTGTTAAAACAGCATCTAATAATAAAGCATAAAATATAATCAGTTAACCTTTTTTGACGAGTATATCCATCATGAAAAAAGTACAACCTTATGCATTATGACGAGTTTATTCGTAAGGAATATTAATTAGAGATTATTTCTAGTCTGAAATACAATTTTAGTTTAAACTCAAACATATTCATAAATTTCACAATGTTTAAAATATTTTGAGGCCAAGTCGAAATCAAAGGAACAAATAAACGATTATTAAGCTTTTACCGTGCTTTGCTCGATATCGTTTCCTTAGTTTTTTTAATATTTCTTTTCGTTCATATACAATAAATTGTATGTTAGTTTAAGTAAAGAAATGTGACTATTAAAATAAAAAATGGAAGCCATTTTATATTAAACATACTCTATGTTTGACGAGTTTACACGTCATCGTTAAATTTTTGCGACACAATTTAGACACGTATTTTCCGATGAGGTCGAAATAGTTAATAAGTTAAAGATCACAAATACCTTTAACCTTTCTTTTTTATCTTTTCATTTCTGAAATTATAATTCTAGAAAGTACCAACGAAAAAGCATGTAAACAAACCAAACATATGAGTAGTTGCCAAATGACGAGTAACAAATTCGCCTGATTATTTACGCTCTCAAAGCATTTTACCTAAAGACAGATATAGATAAAAAAAAGAGTGTGTGTGAGTGAGAAAAAGAGCGTCTGTCCATGTCTTCAGAGAAAGAAAATAGGCAACGAGTTTTCAAAATTGCATCTTTTTCTGTTTTCATTTCGGAAAATACTCCATTTTTAGTTTCCTTTCTAATGTTATTTGCTAAGCCCATAAACTGGTTGAGATGCAGTCCGAAAAGAAAGGGAATATTGCAGAAGATAGAGAGCATCGAAATTTATTAAGGGTTTATATGACTTCACAATGGATTTATCCACAAATTTCAGTTGAGTTAGCATTCCGTTTTCAAGTCCGAATTCGAGTGAATAAAAAATAATTGTTTTAAGAATGCATATTAATTGAAATTATTACAAATGCACACAATCGTACTTGTTTGTGAGAACACTTAATAGTTTGTGCGATGAATTTTGAATTGTTTCTTGGTAAGAAATATGCATATCAAGAAAGATCTCTTATGAAATCAACCTGATGCCACATAACAATGCTTTTAACACCGTCTTTCCAGCCTTCCATCGATAGTTCATCGATGTTACAGTTCCAGTTACATCGATAGTACAGCATTTTTTCTAATTTTTGACACCAAACATTTAATTTTTGATACCAAATGATTTCCACGAGAGTTCCTTCATGTATGTGGATACATGAAAGAGCTCTTGTGGAAATCAGCTTGCTGAAGCATAGTTATATCCAACTTAGTAAGGAACTCTTGTGAATCAGCTTAATGAAGCACATTCATATCTAATTCTTGTACCAATATATTCAACTTATAGAGGAACTCTTTATGAAATCAACCTACCGACACACATTCATATCTAACTCTTGTTCCAAAATGTCCAACTTATGAAAGAACTCTTATGGAATCGGTTTACTGAAGCATATTCGTATCTAACAAGTGTGCCAATATGTCCAACCTATGAAGGAACTCTTCGGATTTAGTTTAGTTATATTAATGTCCCGTTTAAAGCAACACGAGGGCTATTTTGGGACGGACCTCGTAATTTTGAACCATGGTCAGATGACGAGGATGACACCTGAACTGACACCCCATCTCCACACCACGCCACACCAGCGGGAGGACATTTGGCCTGACAGATTTAACGTGCAACAGACTCCCTCACACGACGGTTCTTCGGTGGAATCGAGTCTCGAACCTGAAACCCTCCGAGGAAGGAACTCTTCGGAATCAGCTTACTAAAGCACATTTATGTCTACCTCTTATGTCAATGTCTCCAATCTATGAAGAAATTCTTGTGGAATCAGCTTACTGTAGCGCAGTTAGTATCTAATTTTTGTGTCAATATATCCAACTTAAGAAGGAGTTCTGGTGGAATCTGCCTACTGAAGCCCATTCATGTCTAATTGTGCCAATGCGTCCAACTTATGAAGGAACTTCACAACTACAATTTATGAAATAAGCAAAATAAAATCAGCTATCACACTCACGATCATCCAAGTCAGCAATGACGATTCCATCAATAAACTAACAGAACCTAAGAGTTCCAAAATACCCACAAATGCAATTAGGCGAAATATTTCAAGGCCAGAGTTTTAGTTTTTATTTCACAGAAATGGTAAGTTACATGTTCATTATATAAAAGGCCCATTTTCCAACTGCTCTTGGAAGCATTCAAATTACGATGTTTTTCAACAAATCAAATCAATTGCTCTTAATGAGGAGCTTTACTTATGCCTTGCCGGAGTAACTTCCTTTACTGTCTCATTAGATGACACACTCAGTTTTGAAGAACGTTCTTTTTTTCGATCTAAATAAGAAACCGAGGACACTAAAGACGTTTCAGTGTCCCACGTGATTTTTTTGACTTCACAATTAATTGCCACGAATTATATAATTGCAGTTTTCAGAGTCAGAAGCTTTGTAATTCAGAGCACGAGTTATTTGTCAGCATATTCGACGGAACGAATTTTTTAAAATAGTACTTTGTGAAATTCGAAGTGGCATTTATTGATCTTAGAAACTGAAGATATGTTAAAGAAATTTAAAGACAGAAAATTTTCGAATATTTGAAGATATGAAAAACATCTGAAAGCATATGACTTTTTTTAACTCTTTCTCTTATCTGAAGTATCGAAAGAGAAAGCTCTTAAATCTACAAAAAAATTGATTTCGAGATTTTAATGAATATCTGGGTTTCAGTCCGAAATGAGGAATTATGACTGTCTATCCGTCTTTTAAGCAGTCACTGTACCTGTGAATTGATGAGTGAAAAATGCTTTCAGCAAAATGATGAAATTCTATGTGTGATATTTTACATCAAATGTGCAGATTTCTATCAAATTTTGAACGAAATCCATTTGAAAATCTATTTGTTTGTTCGAATATAAAGAAATTTAAATATGATAAATATGAATTATTATTTGATAATATTACCATATATAAATATGAAATATTATTTGATAAATATGAAAGACATCAATTTAGGAAAATTTTCTTATGTAGCTTAAAGCTCCTTTATTTTTTTTTCTTTCTTATGCGCTCTTATAACTTTAAAATCCTTTTGTTTAATCACTGATCTAAAAATTTCCCTTGTAGAATACTTTAGTTAAATAACCTGTAGTTAAAATCTACTTTTAATATTCGAAACAAACTTTTAATGATTGGAAAATTCCTTAATTTATAAATAACAATAAATGATGAGGTTTTTGTTGGGTGATAAGATAAAATAATATTTATACAATGTATTTGAGGTGAGACCCCAATACATTGTATAAATATTATTTTATCTTAATAGTAACAGTGAAATTTTTAAATTATTCGATCGTAAGACTTTTTTATGTCATTACAAAAAAATGCGCAAATTATTCCATGCACAAATTTAGCTTTTCAATATTTTTTTAATAATTCGATACATCTATTAATTTTTTTCCTTAAATTTGCATCTTGATTTCACATTTTTTTTTTTTTTTTTTTTTTTGCAATGATTCTTTTTTTAACCGAGTTATTTCATTCAAGCAATACGAAATCTTTTTGACATCTGCTAAGAGATATTAAATTTGCAATCATCTGCTATTTTTGAAATGCGTCGACCATGACTATTTCGAATGGAAATTACATTAGATATCTTTTCTGATTTCTGAATGTAACACCATACCTCAGAGGTAACATACTGAAACCTTAGAAGATGCCATCTTCGCGCAATGAAGTATATCATTATGACTCAAAATGGTTGTAAAAAATCCTAATAAGAACTTTTTCCTATCTATGCTGCTATCTATTCCTCACTCGAGGCTAACATTTCAGCCTGCAATAAAAATTTATCTATTTGCATGCATGTGTCGTTTGACAGCCATTTTACGCGCTTTGGGTACGTATTAGAGCCTGTCGCGTAGGTTTTTCTCAGAATAAACTTTTGATATGCCAAATGTTGTTATTCATGTTCAGTTTAGGACAAAGAACAGACATCGCTTTTTCTCTGTGTGTATTTTGATTTGACACAATTTTATGTGCGATATTTCAACCACGGATTTCATCAAAATAGATCGTTATTGTGTTTTAAATAATGGCCAAATGGTTAATTAATAAAAAAGATGAAAGATATCTAGTATTTTCTATTAGATTCAAAGTATATTATTATTGAGCAAAACGGTTTCAATGAAGTTACATGGTTTCGGAAAACACATGTTTCAAAATTACGTTTGTTTGTTTTTTAAATCAGTAATATGAAGAGATCTATATTTGAATCATGGATTCAAATATTCGATTTGTCTTAGATGTCTTGAGGAATATAGAATGTTCCAGAAATCCTTGTGTTCGAAAAAAATTTCCAAAATTATATTTGTCTTTTTTTTTTTCTTTTACTTTTGACAGTTTATATTTTAGCATGTACGTAACTCAAAAATTAAAAGTGCAGAATAAAAAAAAATTAAATGGGGTTCTTTCATAAAAATCATTAAAATGTGTTAAATTTTTAAGCTGATTCGGCAAGAAAAATGTGCATTTTTAAAACAGAATTCTGATATCCTTCATTGCACTTTAAAACTACATGAAAATAGATTCATAACAATATTATAAAGATATTTTTATAATTAATATTTAATAATAATTTAACATAATTTTTAATAATTGATAGTAATTATATTACATAATTAATTTATAATAATATATATGATTAATATAACTTATAATGAATATTTATTTTTAAAAATTGGCTTAGAAATTTAAGTTGAATGTAATTATAATTCCCATTTTTAATTAATACATTAATTTGCGTGCATGTTGTGATTTATACGCAAGTAAAACATTGTATACCTTTTTAGTTTCTGTTTTTGTTTTCATGTGCATGGATTAACAAAAAAATGATAAAATGTATATAAATAATTAAAAGTATCTAATACTCTTTAAAATATATAACTGAACGTACCAAAACGTAAAGAATATTCAATACCTTAAAACTTTAAAACACATTAAATAAAAATTTATAGCTTAATATCAACATCAAATTTTTCTGTTTATTTATTCCCTCTATAAACTTGAAAAGTCTGACAATTTGGTACCTCAAAATCTAGGGTGATATTTCTTACTCGAAAACCGAATAGAATTGCCACTATTGTATGGAGGCAAATTAACTTTCATCCCTAGATTTCAGCTTTGCGCCCGAAAACATACGAGTTGAGCTTGATTGAACAAGATGAAATGGGTTGAGTTTGAGCTCATGGAGTTAAATTTCCTTCTAATGCATCAGCATCAAATTATCGATTCTCAAATTTGTATGACAAAATTAAATCACTCAGAGATGATATATTCGATACAAAAATTCACGTGAAACACAAACATTTCTAGTATTCTACGTATGGTTGGTGGTAAGTCTAATGCCACTTGGTCATACCAAGACCGAATGAGCGCTGCTCTTTCGAATTAAGGTAGAAGTGTGCGCCTTTCGTTGTTAACGAGCACCGTTAAGGTGAAAGTATGACTTTGCTCGAACACACACGACACAACCCTTTTTAAAGGGCGATCGAACTAATTCATCCACCACAAGTCGGAATTTAGATCCAAATCAGAGACCAATTCATCCCTGATTCAGTACCCCTAGAAGTATCATTTGTTATGGGAACTTCGAGGACTTTGCAGTCACGACAATATTCAGCGTACCCCAACTGCCATTAGCAGCGCTGCGGTCTTTGGCCGAGACGTTAATAGAACTCGCTACCTTTCGGTTAAGAGACTGACGCCCTACCAACCAGGCTATCGTTGCCACAATTCTATGTATTACTAATTGAAGCAGAAGGATAGCATATATTCGAAGCAGAAAGTATAATCTAGTTAGACACTTAAAAATCAACGAATTGATTGACTATTCTTATGGATAAAATGAGTACTGCCCCTACGCAGTATAAAAACATATGGCGTTTATTTTCTGTGGAAATTGCAGTTGTTGTATTTAAGAGTAAATTTTTAAAACTAGAGAAAAAGCAGAAAAAACGTGCTTGGAAAAACATTTTTTTTTCTGCGATATTTCAAAATTATTTTACCGAGATATCATGGGCAACCTCTCAATTCCGAAATAAAAAAATAAAAAAGAAAGACAACAAGCCTTCAGTGAATAAATTTCTGATGAAAATTTTTGAGATATTTATCCTTGTCGATCAATAATTTTTTAACAAGTAGTATGAAGGATAAATTCAAATTTTCGACACAAATTCTAAGCTTCCAATTATACACGCATATGATACTTGTATTCTATATTACACTGAAAAAAATTTCAAAAAAATGCGGGAATAGCAGTTGAATTATAAAAAGTTAATGCAATTTCAAAAATTCAGTCTTCATTCAAAAGTCTAATCTATTAAAAGGACTTTTATTATTATTTGCATTTATTACCATGTTAGTTTATTTCTAAAATGGAGTGAAACTCCAAAAAGGTATATTATTCTTTTCATCAAAAAAAAAAAAAAAAAAAAGAAAGAAAAGAAAAAAAAGAAGAAGATAATGGAAGGCAATTGATCTCTTACTTTCGTGTTATGGATCCAGTCTTGTATTGGAGTAAAGAGCTTTCTATATTTCATTCTATACATTTGCTCGAGTAATCCTACAAATACAATAAAACATGGATAAATTTGTCTATTTTAAAAAGCGTGCGCTAGGAATAAATTCAATCTCAGGAGGTATACCTGTGTCTTATCCGATATATAAAGAAATGTGTTTGGTGGTGGAATTCTCCACAGTTTCTTTTCAAAACATATATGCTGAAGCGTATTCTTGAAATAATATTAGGGATTCTTCCGTTTTGATATAAAAAAAGTTTTTGTTATGTGTAGAACAAGACTCATTCTTGCCTAAACTGTATCACTTCTGGTTTCCAAAATTTGAGGTGTATTTTAATTAATTACCAGAAGACAGACTGGATATTAATACCAAGGATATACTTGGGGCTTGCTTTGTCTTTTGTATATGGAACGTGCGTGCGGGTGTGCACTTCATCAAAAAAAAAAACTCATCTAATAAATGACACAACGCAATGTTCAGATTTAATTTGATCATCTTTAAGATCCGATCACTGATCACAGCTCACCCAAAGACTTACCCTCCACCACAGTCGACATTTAATCTCGAAGTTGTAAATCAATTTTATTCCAGAGTTTCAGGACAACAGTGTAATCTACTGTTGAAAACTAAACAAAAAATATTTTTAAAATTGTAAAAAATTATATAAAATTTGCACAATTATTAAGTTCCTGTCATAAAAAAAAAAATTTTTTACACATATTATAACGATGTAAATTTTATTTTTGTATAGTAATATTTTTGGAAAGTATCGTGTATAAATGTCAAAATTAGGTTTAATTTTTAATTAATTTAAATTTTAAAAAGAAATAGTTCCGAACTGCCCATTTCCTTCCTCCAAATTACACATGTCCCAAATTTATTAGTTGTAGGTCAAACAGTTGCGCCTGAAGGATATCAACACTCACATTTATCTTTATTATTAATAGATCAATACCCTACCGTATGATATTGGTTCGTGTGCAAATGAGGTAAAAAATTTGATTTACAGGCAGTTAAAAATAATTAATTTTAGCAGGTCTAAAATAAAATGCAAACAATGTACATATTTTACTAACTATTTAATTATTTACCAAATTGATGCCTACCTCTTAGCATAGGAGTAGCGCATCTTTCCCGTGGTCTGGTCATCCCGGGTTCGAGTCCCAGGTCGGACATGGTTGTTCTTCTGTTCTATATGTGAAATGTATGACCGTGCCCCCTCGTAAAAAGGGGTTGTGAAAGCAAATGTGACGCGTGAAGCAGCTAAGTCGTACTCTTGACCCTACTGAAAAAACAAGAGAAGCCAGCTCGACTTAAATCGCTGACAGAAAACCCAGCCACCACTGAACGTAGCAGTATCGACAGGATTTGTTGTGGTTGATTACAGCTGACAGATGACTAACTGTGAGCAGAATTGTAAAATGCAATAATTACGAACAATCAAACTGTTAAATAATGCCTTGTTGAAATCCAAAATTAAAAAAACAGTAGTTATATTCGAAAAAATAAGAAATGTTTCCTTAACGATTGAAAAGAGCAAAATAATAATTCGCTAAATAAACTAATATGCTGTCTCTCACATACGAAATACTTTATTTCAAAAAAGCATATCAGATTTGTTAGAAGTTAAATGAAATGTAATAAATTACGGAGGATTGCATTTCGATATTAGTGGATACGCTGTTGAAATTAAAAACAATTAAGTCAATTTTGCAATTTTCTCATTGTAAAAGAATTTTAAATAAATAAGATTCAAAACGTGAATCAACAAAAAAAACTTGTAAATGTAAACTTGTCTTTTGTAAACTTGTAAATGTTTACAAAACTTACCTTTAAATAATGAGTTACTGGATTTCAAATTCAATGCAAATTGCAGCTGTACTCAACTACGTTCAGAATTAAATTCTTTTAATATTCCGACCACCCTTTATAGATCTGTTTACTTTTCTCAAAAGCTTTATGTGGACATTCATTTGTAAACAATCCATTTAGTTTATTTAGTGACACAGAAAAACTCTTTTCAAATACAAAAACACATCTGTTTAATAAACTAAATGGCCTGCGATGATTCGATACTTTCAGTGTAAATTACAAGTTAATATTTACAAGTGGCTGAAATCATAATTAAAGAATAAGATAAACATCCCGCAGATTTATATTTGCATTTCTTGCTTTTTGAAAAAGATTTAATACAAGCAAACACTAGATATTATTGACAAAATTAATAATCACTGAATGACAGTTTAATTCCTTCAGTTATTAAATTTTATGCCGGCGTCCTGGCATAGAGTTAGCGTATCTTCCTGGTGATGTGGCGTCGTGGGTTCGAGTCCCGGTTCGGACATGGTTGTTCTGTGTTCTGTCTGTGAGATGCATGAATGTGGCCTCCTGTAAAAAGGGGGTGTGCAAGCGAATGTGTGTGACGCCTTCATTTGAGCTAGAAGTCAGAAGTCTGCCCTCTGGGTGCTCAGGGCTCCTTACCCTCAGAAACTACTGCACCTCCTTTCCATGGAAATACGGACACGACATCATCATTAACTTTTATCCTCTCATAACATTGCTATTTGTATTTTAAAAATAATTCAAGCTTTTTGATATTAACTTTTATCCTCTCATAACATTGCTATTTGTATTTTAAAAATAATTCAAGCTTTTTGATTATTAGATAAAACTAATTGTTTGAGAGAAATTCAAGAGCTCTCGACAAAAATTTATTATTTTCTTTTCTCTCCGAATGTTTTGAATTAATGAAAGTTATGAAAGATAGGATTTTCTATAAAATACTTTCATCTAAGAAAATGGCTTATGAAATTCCCGTTTGTAGCAGTTGCATTGCTCTATCTTCTCATTTGGGTAAAAGGTGGCGATGCTTGATGAGGTACACTTCCCATAGTGAGTTGCGATTGTTATCTATATGTGATGAGATGCTGTTCTGTTAAAGAACACGCGTTAATGTCTTGTCTTGCCTTATCTTTCATGTTTGTTTTGTGTGAAATGTTCCCAAAAAATATGTCCTCTTGGTTTCTTTGCAAGAAGATAAAAATCTTCATTCTACCATGTGTTTACTTTATCTGATTGAATTGCAAAAGTAATTTTTAAATGTTATATTTGATGAAAATTTTGCTGTAGTTCAGCAATCTATCTTTATGTAAAAAATACCGTGTGATACTGAAATACTTACATGACACCCATTGATAAAGAACCTAAGAAATTTAATAAATTTACATATAACCGTTTTTAACTTTTAAAAAATCCAAACCTTTTTGCATAAGTATAAACCTTATACATTTATTTGAAGTATCCGGATGTTTTCATAATGCATAGTCTCAACAAAAATAATTTTAGAAATCTCTAGCTCTATTTTAAATTTGCATACAAATAAACAAAAAAAAAAGTTGTATTCTGGTTTAAAAAGCTGTTGTAAAATATCTTTTTTGAACGAAAACTTTGCAATTTTTTAAAAAATTGTCCTAATATCTTTATGGGTCATATACTAATCTTTAATTTAAATTTATTATTATACACAAAATGAATGCGCAAATGTGAAATTTTAGAAATAGATGTGATAAAAAATTTCGTTGGAGGGCTCTGAAATTTTTAAGTATCTAAATGGAAGAAAAGTTTTTAAATCCCCCCCACACTCACACCCTCCCAAAAAACTATGATTTTCCGTGTTCCTAGGCATTCAGGAAAATATTAAACTTTCTAAACTAACAAATTAATTTGATATTTGTTATTTTCGTCATTTTATGTGCCTTTTTATTTCAGTTTCATAGATCGGTACATCGGAAATATGTTGTGGCTACTAATAACTGAGTGATTTTCAAATACTTTCCAAGATGTCTACTTTTTGTGTTGGCATAATATGTGACATGACTGTCTTAAATAACATCTGCAGCTCTATCACGCTATAAAATTGTTTTAAATTCCTATGGTACTCAATGGATTTTTTTTACATAGTACCTTTCATTTGATCAGAGTATAAGTAGATTTTTGAATTTTATTCAGCGTTTAGAAACGTTTCAATTCCTTAGAACAATACAAATTATCATCAATTTTGAAAACAAATTTCGTTTGACCATTTAACAATCCACAAATTATTTATTTCCATTCCTCATTTTTTATACCCGATTAATGTATTCTTTCTGCTACATAATATACAAAATTAAAATTATTTAAAATTCCTAGCGAACTTTATGTATATATTGTTATTGTTATACAGGTTGGCCGTAAAATATCTTTCTCTGTTTAACAGCATGCGCAGCTAAAAGGAACGTACGAAATGAAATCACATATACAAATTATGGAAGGCATGAAAATATGAAGTCCCCAGAAGAAAAAAAAGTAGTACTGAAAGTTTCCAATAGGGGAAATACTTTCGTTGTGGGAGAATCATTACAAAGGAGTTCCTGAAATCTCAGAAAATAATCATATATTCATCAATACTACGATTTCCTGGAAGCTGTGCAACATTTTCAATATGCTCACAAGAACCGGCATTCTCTATGAAGAGGCCCGAATGCAAGAAACCACTTGGGGCCCTAAATTTTTAGTAAAGTAAACACACACCTGAATATTTGCATATGTGTTTAATGATGGTGCGGGATTTTGTTTTTGCTATTACTTACTCCAGGAAAATTTCAATTTTTCCAATTTATTTTCAATAATAGCAAAAGCACTTAAGTATTATACCCGTATGCTTGACCGAAGATAATCCTTTATTTAATTTTAATTTACTGAAAGGAGGCTCAATATTTATTATATTTAATAACTTTCAATGTAAAGGGTTGAAAAAAATATTACATTAGATATAGACAAAAGTAGATAGCTGATGCTTTACTATTTGAACCCAGTCTCAGCCTCGACTTCTAGGCACCGAACACTCCGCTCTGTCTTAGCATATCTGATGGAATTTTCTTATTCATAAATCAACTTTTCCCACCTTTTTATAGATATTGCGGCGATCTTTGCCTAATAAAGACGTCAGTGGATGCTCAGCCAGTCACATGGAAACTAGCTTGTAGATTTTTAGTATTTGTAACATATTTATTATTCAGAACACTGTTTTAATTCTTAATCATGGTGAGGGCCTCCCTCAGTCGTGAGGCCCGGGTGCCCAGCCCCTGCCACACCCCCCAGATGGCCGGTCCTGATGTTGATCTTCCCTGTGTGCAACATATTTCAAAAGGAGTAAGGCGTTCTCCGTTGCTGCTTGCAAATTGTCAACTGCCCTGCTCATAACAGCCCTGTCTTATGTTCTGTATGTAAGACATGCGGGTTTGCGTAAGAGCAACCATGGCTCCACACTGTCTAGTGTCGAACAATCTTACCAGTAAAGCACGCTGAAGCAAGAAGGGCCCATATTCTGAACTCATGAACAGTCAATCATTAACAGTAACCATCAATAATCAAGAACGAACTGCTAGCAGAACGTTCTACTTCTGTTTTTTGCAAGGAATTCATGGCGCTTCTATCACGTATTCACTAGGAATTTTATATAATCTATACCGAAGTGCAAATTTTTTGTTCGCCTCTTGACAGCAGCGTCTTTTACTGTCTATAACTTTTAATACTGATTTTTTTACCTCTCGAAATCATCTTTCACAGTCCGTATATGAAATATAGTTTCCTTTCATTCATATATTTTAGTTATAGATTCCACCAAATAAGGGAAGTTATTTTATAGTCACTTTACACAAAAGCACAACCTTTTACTTCCAGATTTACCTTTGAGTATATACAGATTTTCGTATTTTATAGTAAACTTAGGGAAAAAATTCATTTTTTAGATTATTAGAAATTATCATCAATTTGAGGAATGAATACATTTGAAATGTCCCTCAATCCGTAACTTATTTTTATCCAGAAATTCTACATTTATAAATACTTCTACACTCAAGCTTGCACCAGAATGAATGTCCGTGACTTGCATTCCACCAGATTTTACTTTCAACTCACCTGCCACAAAAAGAAACGTCTCATAATGAATGCATTACTTTTCAGCTATCGCGTATTTACTCAGCAGCGTTCGGGTAAAAAAGCACTCAGGGTCTGTATTTATTCTTGGCAGAAGAATCGTTTGCAACGGACATAGCTCCAGGTGGTTGAATACTCCCCGAGTGGGCTTCCGACAGGAATCGAAGTACCTGGCTTTCCTGACAGTGATTTATTAGGTTCCGGGCTTTGTTTCTTGGTTCTTTTTCGCCTCTTTTCTTCTTCTGTTATTACTTTCGGAATAGGAGAAAGATACTTTCAACGTTCCGAATTCGAACGTTTTATTCAGGGTAAAGGAGAGAGAATGGTGGAAAAATGATGTTTCAGATTAGAGAATCGAAAAGTACTGGGACACTTGTATTAGATATTACTGTTGATGGTTTCTTGATTGCTGTACAAAATACCAGCAGGCCCCATTGATTGTTCAATTTTAATGAAGTATTTTATTAACGATACAGTCTGTTTAGTTTGTACAGTTCTGTACAGTTTGTTAACGGTACAAATTCGTTGTTTTATAATATTGTCTTCTCTATAAGAATATTTGAAATTTTTTCAGTTTTTAAAGCAGGTGACTATGATGAAACGTCGATTATTTTGCGAAATTGTGAATATTTTCTTTAATATTCTTGTTATTTTAAAAGGTTTCTTTATAAAACCTTCCAGAATTTTGTTACCAAGTCTATTTTTTGGAAAATTACACTGATATTTATACTTGTATTTACATATGTATTAATGCTATATTACATCTTTAGATATAATTTTCTTTAATTTCAATCTTTGGTAAAATTTTCTTGCATATACAATTCATAAATTAAAATCTAGTGCATACTTTTGTTTCAAACTAGACACAATATTTTATTAATATGCTCTGCAGTTTCTGAGTTAGATAATATATAATCCATTCATTCAGAAATCTTTTATAGTTGCTTAAGTACATCATAATGTGAAAGATTGAAAATTTATCAGTCAAAACCAAATATGGATAGAAATACAACTTATTTTTTAGTTCAGGGACTAAGCAAGGTATCTCTAAAATTTTAAACAAATCATTTGATAAACTTCTGGGGCAGATTTTTTATTATCATCTCTTTTTAGCCAAAAAAAGTCCTTTTAGCTATTTTTCAAGAAATTTTTACTCTTAACTCATATATTTTGATTTCATAAATCTTTTTTTTAAATCTTTTTTAAGCAAAAAATGAAAAATAAAATTGTTTTTGAAAGTTTTTCAAAAAACTCAAGCTTTGCCTTAGAAATATCTTACATATATACCTTAAATATCTTACCTTAACATACCTTAAAAAAATTTTGAATATTAAAAATATTAAAGATGAACAGGTATTTCGGTTTAATTAATTAAAATTTTAAACATAATTCTGATTCGAAGTTTAAATAATATTTAATTAAATTATAGTATTAGCTATTCCTTTTTAAAAGAAGGTGTTTTTTTCGTAGCTCTAATCGGTATGGTGTATTCCTCTTTTCCTCATCCATTAGAATAATCATTTTTTCATCTTAATTATTAATAATGCGTATAAAAAGAATTGTTTTAGGTTAATTAGGAAAGCGAATATCTACTTTGACTAGTTTGCTAGACCAAAAAAAGTCGAATGGTAGAGAAACATATTGTTCATAATGCAACATATAATTAAGGGATGAATGAAATCTTCATAATATGTTACAGTCAATGTGATTAATTGGTTATGAATATTGAAAATGGTTATTATTAACAATAATCAATTCAAAGTATAATAATCAGTTCAACAGTATTAATAATTACTATCTTATTATTAATATTAACCATGATTATTTTTAATAATAATTAAGTATTTATTTTAAACCTAATCTATATACCCAAATACGAAGTACGTAGGTTCCTGATTGCATTATTATGTATAAATAATGGAATTTCTTAATGAAAATATTTTATTAAATAAGAAATTCCAATGCATAAAAAAAGTCACATTTCTCCAATTTATGCGACTAAATTTTTCATTTAAGTATAGCGCTTGTGAAAAATAGATCTACTGACACCAATCACCAGACTACAATTTAGAGAATTTGTATTCTGTTCTTCTGTAAATGATTCACGTACTTCTCATGCAACTATGATAAAATGAGCTTAGAAAAATAACGTCTGCAATTTTTAAAAGAACAAGATGAACACAAGAACAAATAAAAAATGTAAGAGAAATATATTTCGTATACGACGAAATGATAACTTACAAAGAATATATTTTATCTTCTGCAGACGATAAAATGACTTCGTTTATTTTTTCTTTCTTGTAGAATTATGCATCTGTTCTTGTTGTTGCTCTGCGGTATTCTGAAATCTATTTAGAAAAGTGGTCTCCTTGAATAAGGCTGATAAAAGAGTTCCATGAATATTTAATGAAATCAATTTTGTCATCGTACAAATAAAAGAGCGAAAGTAAAAGAAAATGAAAAGAACCAAACAAAACCGCTGTTATTTTAGGATTCATTCACTTAAGTACAAAAGAACAGGGCTGATTGGTTTGTAAATTTATAAAAAACAATTTAATTTACAAAAAATAAAAATATTTAGAGTTATGTTTTTCACAGTGAAAGCCATCAAAAGGAGTTTATGTGAAAAAAGGTTTTATTACTTCCCTTAAGTGCTATTAAATTCGGATTGGTTAAGATTTGAATCTAACCAGATTTAATAAAGAGATATTTTTTTACTTCCCTAATTAACTTTTGTTATAATCATTCACTTATATAAAAAAATATTCATAAAAGATAGCCATTTAAAAAATTTATTTGAGAAAATAAATTTAATCTGTTCCATTCCCTATCATTATTAAAAACTTTATTCTTTAAAAATTGAATTCGCTTATTAACATATTTGTAATTTGCATCAAAAAGACAACCTAAAATAAATATAGGATTTTAATTATCCTTCAAAGATTATTTATCTTCCATAAATTCATCCACTTTTCAAAATATAATAAAATATAATCTTAAGATTATAACCTAAATATTATAATTATAATATAACCGTAGTATAAAAAACTTTTTATTAGCACTGTATGTTTATAGTAAATTATTATTACCTTTCATAATATTTTTTATATTGTTGTAGGCATTATATTTTATTAAAAAATAAATTTATTTCTTAAGAATTATGGAGAAAAATTTCTTTAATTAGGTTTGCATACTAATGTTCGTACTCAATTGACGACGATTCATTATTACACTTGAACATGAAGTTTTAACTTAATATTTTATTTATACAAAAATTTCTTTCAAAACTACTTTCAAACTGAGTAAAACCATTAGTTATTCCACCAAAAGTCAAAAGAATTCAAAACAATGTTTTCTGAATTTTTCTCCTATCACTGTGCTATTCAGTGAATGCACAGTAAGTAAATGGAGTATTTATTCTTTATGTTAATAAATAACCCACTAGCATAAAATTTAAATAAACAATACATTTACCATAACTATGAACATTTTTGTGAAAAATTATTTTCATTCTTGCCCTTTACTTATTCAAAAATTTGCTCTGCTCCATGAAAAATGCCATTTGCAGAGTAGTGAAGCACCATCGACTCTTTTGTTTGGTCTGCAAATATCGTTTGCTTCACTTCCCCCCCCCCATCTCCTGTCGATCTAACGAGATCCATTATTTTAAAAGCCGCTCCAGTTTTGCTTATTTCATACGCTTCTGAAGATTCGTTTAAGCTTTCAGCGAATGGCAACACTGTTTATGGCAGACGATAGTAGGAAAGAATAAAACAAAAAAGAAAAATTGTTGGAACAAAAGAGCCAAATCATTTAATCTTTAACAGAAGAGCAGAATAAAAGAGTTCTTTTCTGAGTAGTAGCATGAAAATGAACAAAAACGAAACAATAAAGTTACATTTATATCAATAAAAATGCGAACAATTTTTTTTTGCGCTTAACATCTTTGGGACATTAGTATTATTTTGTGAAATTGCTTTTATATTCCTTCGCTTCATGCCTTATTCAAGCGCCATTTTTTTATTTTTTTCATTTTTTTCTTCTTCTTACAAGACTTTCAATGCTTTGAAAAATACGTACAAGTCATGATTGTTTTTCATAATGGCATAAAAAGATCTTAAAATGATTAAGGTAATTTATTTATAATAAAGGAAGACGTGAGGAAAAAAATATGAAACATTAATTTTTAATATGTGTTATTGTCTTTGAAATGCAATAAACGATAGAAAATGAAAAGCATTTGGAAATATGAAACAATTTTAAAAAACAACAGGCAATTAAATAATACTTAAGATCTGGATTTTATGAATAATAATAAAAAAAACTACGTATCTGTTTTTTAATACTTTGGAGTGATGAGGTATAAAAAACAACAATCAATGAATGAAATATTTTTCTTTGTTCTAAAATCAAATCTTTTGATGTGCATTTTTGTTAACTATTTGCTCAAGCTGATTTTTGTATTTGTCATTATATATTCATAAAACGAAAAGCCTGATTTATACTATGCTATTTTAGAAAACTGCAACTTTCTGAATGGATTTTAGATCCACTAGCATGAAATAAACTTAAACACACGATACAAAAACAAACAAATAGACATGTATAAAAAAAATTGATATATGCCTTTGTTAAATTATTACAAGAAAGAATGAATTTCGTTAGCCATTCAGACAGATTTCAAGATTTTTAAACTAAGCATTATCTTCTTAATGTTATCTTTTTTTTAAAAACTGAATTTGAGAATCTTGCGTAAGTTTCAAACGTGCAATCAATAATTATTAAAATCCCACATTACACCACGCAAAATAGATTATTAATGTGCTATATTCTTCTGCTGTTTATTGGTCAAAATATGATGAAATTTGAATTGTTAGTAATTCAAATTATACCCTTGACATTTGGTAAATAAAAAATGTAGTGCAAAAATTCACGAATAAATAGAGCTGCAACACAAATGATACTGATTTGTATATATTTAAAATATAAAACATCAATTGCGTTACAGCATATGTGTATTAGCATTATTCCTTGGATAAAAAGAAGGCAGGTTCTGCACGAACATTTGCACGTCATATCTACTTTACAAGGAAAATCGCTTACGATAAAATTATTCTATATAGCAGAACTCGATTGTAGCTATAAAATAATTCCCTGGCATGAAGCAAATTCGAAGAGATCCAGTATCTCTATGCTCTATGAAAGTTGATACAAAAATTTGAAGCAATTGGTCAATGTGACAATATTCCAAGTAGAGGGATTAACACTAGAAAGACGGAAACTTAGTGTATACCTATATTGCCCCAAAGCAGTCAAAATGACTGCATTGTGAAAAAATAACTATGTGTAAAAAATTTGTTTAAAATTAGTTTTTAATATATCTTATACTATTTACAGTCATATAGCAAGTTATTAGTAAGTATTAACAATAAAAAAAATTACTTCATTTGGAACAAAAAAATAATTTATTCATTATTTGTACATTTTAAGCAAATGTAAGTTGAAATCTTTTTATGTGTACATCTTTCGCAAACATACTTTTGACATTTTTCACATACATTATTTGTTTTGTTTTTGTTGCAAAGTCGTGCTGGACAAAATTTTAGTTTGTTAGAATATGCTGTATTTGATGTTTGTGGGTCCTCATTTTCTGATGGCAGGCCTGGTATAAAGATTCGAATGACAAGTAATGATCAAGTGACAGTAATCAAAAAATGTTATACGAAATTGGAGCCGATCTGATTTCATATAATCAGGTTGGCTTCGATTTCATATAAGAAATTTACTCAATTCAATTATAAAAGTCATTTTATTATTTAAAATATTCCAAGTAGTCAAAATGACTGCTTTTAGGCAATACAGGAATAACACATATATATACCGGAAATGAAAGAGATTGGAGGCAACTACAATGATTAATAAACGCATTTATATGATGTACAAAAAGTCAATCACCACATGGTAGTGGGAATGGGCCAATTGTTTTCCATGTGTTGAATTACACTGAATGCAAAATTGTACAGAGGGTTCTGTATTTTTATCTGTGTAAAATCAAGCCTGCGTATCTACTGCAGGAAGAGACTCAGAAGTTCATAAGACTTTTGCATTTCAATTCTTTTTGATATCACTTGGGCATGGAGTATTCTATAGCGTGACGAAGCCAACTTTCATTTCGTTAAGCATGTTAACATGAACAATTATCGAATTTTGGCTACAGAAAATCCTCACTCTGTCCTAGGACAACACTTGCATCTAGAAAAAGTGACAGTGTGGTGTACTTTTTATGAAAAGACAGCTGCAGATGAAATTCAAACATGCTACGCCACAGGTTGACGGTACCATGATACGCTAAGGGATTTTTTAATTCCACAACAATAACATGTGGATGCTTTTGGGACATCATTTTCATGTGGGATGGTGTACCTTCGTTGTGATCATTTCAACCAAAGCACTTGCCAAGATATTTTACAGAAGCACCTCTATTCTTCATAATACCACCTCCTCGCTTGTTGGAGACCACAACCGGCGATTTTTGATTATGAGAATTTTCTAGAGACACAGTATTTACCATCGAAAATCAAAATTTGACCGATCTGAAGGATAATATTCGGTGGTGTCTTTTTGATATTCTGGCTGGCTTATTTCATGGAACTGTGGGAAATAAGGTTCGGTGATTCGAAGACATTGTTGATTATGAAAAGGGATGTATTAAACATTTTTAATTCCACTTCTTTTATATTAATTTTAATAATATTTAATGGTTTAATGAATATTATCTGAGTAGTGTACAAAACGTTTTGATTTAATAAATATCAAGCTCCTTATTTGAATTACCTGTAGTTTATATTTTATCTCCTTTGGATCAAAAAAACACATTCTAGATTCCTTTGAATTGGGAAGTTTATTTCTTGCTAACCATACATATAACTTGCCAAAAATACATTTGCAGCAAAAAATTGAGTAATAAATCAACATTGTTTTCAGATTTTCGGTATTAATTTTTACAAAAATGTTTAATAAGTTGTGGAATTTACAAAACATTATTTGTTTCCATAATAATAATTAAAAAATTGTTTTAATCGTAGATTCTTAAATTTCCCATAAAAAATCCCATAAAGGCAAAATCAAAAAATTAATGTTACTTAGTTTAAAAGTGTATGATCATGTTTTAAGAAAATTGGTAGTATTTGTACATTAAAAAAAATTGATTTTTCTGTTTCAGTTTCATAAAATATGAGGCATTTCAATGATTAGAACAATTAATTAATTTGAAAAGATTAAAGGTTTATTAAATATTTTTAATGAATCTTAACATAAACTCCTATAATAGAAATATAGAGTTTGTGCCTTCTCAAAAATATTTTCTTTTAATTTCGGTAAACACATTCCAGTCATTACAATTGTATTAAACTTTCTGCAAGATTATTTACAAACATTACGCATCTGTTAAATTAATTTTTGTTCTTTTGCATGCAATAGAACTTATGTTTAGAGGTTATTTATCATGCAAAAGGTCATAAATCATTTCAAATATTTCAAATTACATGATATTTATCATTTTTTAGTATTATTAATGTATTTAAATAAAAAGAAGTTCAGGATAATTATTAAATCTATGCCCATATGCTAATTTCAGAGTAATTTTATTCTGAATTATTTTTTAGAACGTATTGATTTGTAGTTATGAACTTGAAAAATTGTCGCATCATAACATAGACTCCATGTGCCGTTAAAAATATTTAAATGACAAATAGTTTTGGGGCTATTTTATAATTAAAATATAATTTTTTTCTATGTTCTAAATTATTATAAAATATAAAATTTATTTATGTAAAATTTCCTTTTATTTACTACTGATATTTTGGCAATTTTTGTATTTAGAACGTTCTGGATCATTTAAAGAAAAATAAATTTTTTTTCTTTAAGAGAACAAAAATTGTAAAAACATAGCTTATAATTTTATATTTATCAAAATACCAGCTTTCGTATATTTTGTCTCTATAAAGTAATAGAAACTACATCCCTTTTTAAACTACTTTATCTCCACTTTCGTTTTAAAGATAAAAAATAGAACAGTGGAATTCAATAATAGCCTTCCATCTTTTATTGAATTTTCCGGCGATAACAATTTCCGGCGACCGATTGGCTGTATTTACGAACAAAACTTTTTGTTGTTGATGCTGAAATTTTCTCGGATGATTTTTATTTATTAGTTTTTTTTAAAAAAACAGTTATTTATTTTTATTTTTTAAATCAATTTTTATTAAACTTTATTTTTTATTAAATATCGCAATAGGAAAATGAAATGAAGTGAATTCATTTTACATTATTCATTGCGAACAAGATAAAGATAAATCAAAAATGAATTTACCAAACGAAAAAAAAAAAAAAAATGTTCATGAATGCTCAACTTGAGAGTGTTCCAGCTGCAGAATATTATTGTTCTAAAAGAATCGTTTGGAAATAGCAAATGTGAAGTGTCACTTTCGTTCTAAAACACACGGCATTGTTTGGTGTTAGAAGATTGATTCATGAATCGGTCTTGTGATTTGTACCGTGTTTTTTTCTGGAATAGAAAGGAAAAAATACATCTCAAGGAGAGTATGTTATTCTGATTTTTCCAATATTTCATCATATCGCGTTTAGTGTCTATTGTGAAACAGTAACTGATTCAGAATGTGTTCGTCATCAACCAAATTTACTACAATATAAAAGTTTGGATATCAATTTCAATAACATTCATGTTATTGTTTCAATGCAAAACAAAAAGCACATGATGTCTATCACATATTTCGCAAAGAAACATAAACCGATTAAGAAACACAGCTAAGCCCTATCTTGTAGAAAATTTTTGTTTCTGGTGATTAATTTGAAAAATATTTCCTATATCTGAATAATATCTTTTTAGCATTGTTAGTTTTAAAATTCTAAAAAAAAATATTTCAAATTTTAAGCAGCGCATAAAAATTGCAAAATTTGTTTCAACGATTCATAATATTTGCATGTTTAATCTTTTGCATCGGCATTGTTGTCAAAAGCTTTAATTTTTTTTCCAAGTATATTCCAAAAAAATTGGTACGAATATAAACAAAAAAGTAATCACATAAAAATCACTTTTTTTGTTAAAAATTGTTTGCATTCATTTTATGCGAGATTAATTAAACACGTAAAGGAAATTTAGAAATACTTAGTAGTATTTAGGTACAATTATCCAAATTTTCATATTTGTAAACTTTTAACTTCAACATTTTAACGTTCTAACAATAGTAAAAATATATTTTTACCATTCAAGTTGTACTTGATTTCACTTTTCACGAAACGTTTTTTTCTTTTTGATAAGATTCAGCGTTAAAGCTTTAATCAAAATCCAATCTTTAGTCTAAAAAATACGGTTTTGAACAATAATATTTTTAGTAATCCTTTGCAGTAATCTTATAGGCTCCTTCCTATAGGAAGATTACCTACTGCACACACATACACAGCCCATGGTATTTTGTAAACAGGATAACTAGAGTAATTTTGTTTGAATTTGAACTGGCTTCGAACATATTATTGAAACTTAAAAATCAAGGTCGAGTTCCTAGAAGGGCCATCAAACTCAAAGGGGTTGGAAATAATTGTGGTAGAGGGTGTTGAACTTTTCATTTCGCTACAACTTTCTTAATACTGAAGATAGAAAAATAATTCCAATTAGCCAAATTAGTGTCTCATTAAGACAAACAATTTTTGCATTTAAAGTGTTTTGATAATTACAATATCTTAAAAGTTAGGAACTGAAACTTGATAGTCACGTCCTAATTTTGACTATTCCTAGAATTAACAATTTATATTGCTAGAATATACTTTTGCCTTCCAGCTTACGGACATATTTTTTTTTTCATTATTTGATTTAATAATTGTTAGCATTGCATGTGGCAAATTTTATGATGCATAATTGGTATTTTAAGTATTGATAGATTTATTTATTAAAAATATGAAGAAAATAAATGATGAGATTAATCATATACAGTGAAAGCTCTTTATTAGCGGGGTATATGTTCCATAAATATGCCGCGAATACAGAAACCGTGAATACGGAATGGTCATTTATATGGGATTATAGGGGTTACATTCCTAGGGGACAAAACTATATATATATATATATAAATTATTATTTCCTGTCTATTCATTTTTTTTATTCATGTTTCCGGTGAATTATTGTATTCAATTGAGTCGTCCATTTTGTATTCGTATAATATGCTCCAGTCTTTAATCGTTACATTAAAATGGATAAAATATTCTTTGAGATCTGCCTTCTTTGCGTCAGATTCAAATGAATGAGGTGAGTCTTTTAATCGTTAGTTCTACCTTACTTCTCAGTCATTAATTCTACAAATATACTTTATCCATTGAGAAGTAAGGTTGCTTTCATTCTGTTTGTTTACATTCTCAAAAACACCGATCGCGGCGAAGGCGGCTTCTGTCAGTCCTCGGCGATATCATTTAACAACATACTTTAGACAAAGCTGTAATAAGATCTATTTTACTTTTTTTATTAGTCCATTTGACGGCATTTACAAAGGATATTGGGTTGAGTACCTATTGGAATCTTTTCATTATTATATATGTACTTATTAGATCCGCGAATAAAGAAATTTTTGGCCGCGAATATATGAATTGGGTCGCATTTTTTTAAATCCGTGAATAGTGAAAACGCGAATGAAGGAAGCGCGAATAAGGAGCTTTTACTGTACATAATTTGCATCAAATAATCTTAAAAATTTTCAAATTTCTACTTATCTAGTTTTAACTTTTAAACTCTATCGTCATAGCAATTGAAAATAAATTGAACTGAAATACAAACTGATATACTTAATTCGAACATTTTCTAATTTTTATTTTTCAGAACAATTAACAAAACCTTTTGACCAGAATAAATTGGGAAGCTTTCTATGTTTCTCACACGACGTGAACAATATCATTAGCAAACAGGAAGCCTTATTGGTGTCAATGGCCTCTCTACTACACAGAAGCCATTATAAGGGGTAAAAAAACTTTCTATTATTTACTTATTCACAAGCGAATTCGGTAACATTTAATTTGCCTATAAGGGTTCACCGCAACCCTTTCAAACACCGAGTTGTTGTTTTTTATTGCCCAATCAAAACTTGACCTTCTTCAAACAGAAACTAATGATGCTGCGCGTTTGATTGGTTGTGTCATGTTCTTTTTTTTTTTTTTTTCGATGTACCATCCCTGACTTTTTATTATAATGTGCATACAAACAGCATGAAATCCAGAATGAACTTGAATTGTATATAATGCAAAAAAAGTGTTTAAATTGGCTACTGTTTTTTAATGCGAAAGAAGGGATTAAAGCAGGTTCAAGGACAAAAACCAGACATTGAATCATTCAAGCGTGTAAAACCATTGGAAGTTCATCCCTCTACATTGTTCTCTCATATTGCACAGTTCGAAAAGGATTATTTTAATTTTTATAATTTTGGCATTATTTAGTTACAATTAATTAATTGCTTAGGAGCTTAAATTTTGCTGACTTCGTAAATTGTTGTAAACTCTTTAACTTAATTTAAAGATCAACTAGTAAATTAGTAAAGAAATATCAGCAAACCTCTTTTCAATTATTTGAATACATCAAGATATGAACATATTAAAAAATATTTTTTATGTCTAGGAAAATACCAAGCAATAAAGACAACTTTCGAATTTATTGCTTACTAACTGCCTTTGGCAACCACCTGGTTAGCCATGAGTAATGCGTTCTAAAATTTTCAATTAAGTCACATATTCATTAGCCTTGAAGTAATTCGGGGCATTGATTGGCCTGAAATTAATGTTTTCTTTAAGATTATGGACCGAACGTTCTAAAAGAACACGTTTTCCTAATAATATTCTTTAATTTTTTTAATCAGCCAGTTTTAATTATTGATTTAGAAGACTGATTGATGCAGCAACTTTTATTTAAAATATTAATAAAAATATTTTGTAAAATATGGCTTACAGAGCAAATTATGAAGAAATCTGGAACTCAATATTCATCAATGCATTGTTTGACTCAAGCTACATAAAATGTAATTATTTACTTCATTTACATCAAATTAATAGTATTGAACAATCTATATGCTTATTAATAATATTTTACAAATTGGCCATTAGACCGGAATTTGAATGCATATCCTGTATAAATAAAGATAATTTATTGAATTAATTATTTAGATATTGCAAATGATTATAGAAACCTTTACTTTGCATTTATTTTTTTAGAAAATATCACATTTTATATTTATTTTATTTTATCCAGTCACGCAATCATTTTTGCAAACGATTATTTGCATTTCTTAGATTTCATTTACGATGATCGTTGTTGTTTTTTTATTTGAACTTCCGCCATTGTTTTCTTTGATTTTATCCAGCCACGTGATAAAAAAAACATGGTTAAAAATATTTCTTTAAAAATTCGTTAAAAATAGAAGCTTAAGTTATACATTAAAACACTGATACCATTAGAAAACAAATTTTTTTTAATCTTTAAATTGATGTAAAAATCATGTTTGTGCGATAATATTTTCGGAAGTTATAGTGGAAAAACGTCGAAATTTCGCTTAAATTTTAATTAATTCAAATTATAATTAATAATTCGAAAAAAGGGCTCCAAGGTGCACATTCCCGACCTCCAAGGTATATATGTACCAAATTTGGTGGCTGTAGGTCCAACGGTCTGGCCTGTAGAGCGCCAACACACACACACACACACATTGAGCTTTATTATATGTATAGAAAAATAATTTTAAACAAAATGAATTATAATTGGGAATAAATACAGAAAGAAGTCAAAATGGCAGCATTTAATTTCAAATTTTGGTTGCTGTATGTTAGTCAAAAATTATTGCGATTTTTAGAATTTATATACATATATTTCTTAAAAGAAAACAAAAAAAGAAACAAGGAAATACTTTCGTCTGGCATGAAATTATATTACATACATATTAAATACTGAGCGTTAACACATTAAGAATATTTAACTTTCCAAACAACAAATCTTAAATAAATTACATGTTCAGCATTCGAAAGCAATAATTCTAAACTTTTGTTTTAAAATTGTATATCTGAATCACATTTTTTTAATCTCAATGAATTTTATTTTTGTTATTCATGTGTCAATGGAAAAGAAATATGTAGTAAGATTAAAGTGTGTGAATTGCAAGGTTAAAATTAAAACGCCCATACTGTGTAAGAGAATGTCTAGTTGAATGTATTTACAATGCTTTCATGTTTTTAATGTGCCTTTTATTACCCTACATACTATATATTATCCACTATATACTGATTTATCAAATAATCAGTTAAAATAAATCTAAAAAGAGTCAAAATTTGCGCCTTTTACAAATAAAAACTATCAAAAATACTTTTTAAAAAATTTTGCTTGCAAATATTATGAAGAATTAAAAAAAGTTTCTAGAAATTAAATTATAGAAATTTTCTAGAAATGAACTAAATTGCTATTTTTTATTAATTAAAATTTTTATTTACATTATGTATATGCAGCATTTCATAAACAATATGGCGGTACCTAAGATTTTTTAGTTAAATAAATTTTAAATAATCATATCATGAGAAATATAAAAATTGAAAGATTGATAAAGATAAAAATTCATTAAAAAATTAATTCTCATGAAATTCTGAACTATAAGCACTCATTTAAATTGTCATTCATAATGTTTTAAAATGTTAAAATTTATGTCAATATTTAAAAGTTATTAATAGTTTCTGGAAAAAAAAGTGATATTTCTGTGGTTTTGAAAAATCGTTTGAGGCAATATGTTCTTGTTTTTGCTTCAAATCAAAATTCTTTGATGATATAAACTTTTTTCATTTTGTTCAAAAGTAAAGTTGCAAACGATTAGAAAATAGAAAGATTGTAAATATTTTACCGAATATTTTATGCAAAGAATATTTGTTTCAATGAATGATTTGACGTGTAATAACTTTACATATCAAATTAAAAGTATTCGTTATGTGATTATTCGTACGTTGCATAAAATTAAATATTCATTAGATTATTTCTTATTCGTTCGTTAAAAATAATTGTTATGTCATACGAACTATAAATTTTACTAGTACATTCTTTAGTATAACAAAGATTTTAATGCATTTCTTTTTATAATCAATTTATAAGTAAAAATTTTTTATTAGCAAAAAAAGAACAATAACCCACCAAAGGAATGTTTTGGGATATTCCCTAGATATAGCTAAAATACATTAAAGATCATATGCATTCTACATCCTTGGATTAATTTATATTGCCGTATAGCCCACGACACTATTTTGACAGATAAACAAAGAATAATATTCCTTAGAGCTAATAATATCAAAAGCAAACAAGATCCGAAAGAAAGCGACGTAGTCAAAACAAAACAGAGTTCAGTTCACAAAAGCAATCATTGATCCTAGACTACTGAGTCACGTTAACGTGTATTTTCGTAGAGTGCAATTGATCGGTTACTTACAGATTCAAGTCAGAAACGAACAGTTTTCTGTAGCAGAAGAAAAACATTCTTGGCTTCAATACCAGTTTTACTAACTTTTGGAAACATCAATAGTTTCGAATTATTGATTTTTACCACAACATTTGGTTGGAAACAATAACGGAAAGCAAATAATTGACAAATCTAAGGTCAATATATATATCTAAGTTAAGCCTTAATTTTATCTTGTACAACTCTATTTTTTGTGGTAGTTGCTTTATGTTCAAAGGTTTTCGATTGATTAAACACACATTAACAGCATATGATAGCGATAACAATATCAAACACAAATGCTATCGATTTTTTTAATATGCTTAAATATTAAGAGATTCGAAATTTCAACTGAAACTACTTATACAGTAAAAGCTCCTTATTCGCGCTTCCTTCATTCGCGATTTTACTATTCGCGGATTAAAAAAATGCTATCCAATGCCTATATTCGCGGCTAAAAATTTATTTATTCGCGGATCTAAAAAGTACATTCATCATAATAAAAGAATTCCAATAGGTATCCAACACAATATCCTTTGTAAGTGCCGTCAAATGGATAAATAAAAAAAGTAAAATAAATCTTATTACAACTTTGCCTTAAGTATGTTGTTAAATGCAAACTGCAAACATAGCCGAAATCGTGAATGGAATAGGACGAGATGGGTTCGAATAGATAGAATCAAGTGACATTCAGGAATTGCTTGAATCTCAAGATGAAAATCTGACTGAAACCGACTTGGAGGAAATGTTAAATTCCCAGCCCATTAAAGAAGAGGATTCAACAAGCACTGGAAACGTGACATTTAATTTAAGAAAATCTTAATGGAGGTTTAAGAATGGCAAATGAGCTTTGCGATTTCTTTATGAACATTGATCCGTCTATGGAAAGAAGTCTTATTTTTAAGAGGCAAATTGCTAATGCGACTCCTGGATATCAGTCTGAATGGAAGGAGCTTTTAAAAACTGACAAGCAAGGGAAAATGACAAAATTCTTCAAACCATTGCCTAAGCCTTAAGATAATTAATCAAAATGTTCAAACACTTTAATTAAATTGATTTTTTTTCTATATTTGTTTTTGTTATTTTTTTATTTTGTCACCTCGGAACGCATCTCCTATAATTAAAGAATTAAAATGATTTTTTACATATATTGGTTTATTTTTTATTTTATCACCTAGGAACGTATCCTCTATAATCCCGTATAAATTACTATTCCGTATTCACGTTTTCTGTATTCGCTGCATATTTATGGAACATATACCCTGCGAATAATGTGTTTTTACTGTATTCGAAAGATTTTAATACCAAGAGAAAATTCTTGGGTCATATGACATTGTATGATAAATTAAAAAACGCGTTGCGATTAAGTGAAAAAAAACCTGGCATTTTCAAAGGCAGCAATGAAAAATACAAGTAAATTAATCGCATTAAATACTAACTTATTACATAATAAATTAATGTCACTTTGATTCATTTTGCTTTGAATCGAAGCCTGACTAAATGGAACTCATATGTACTTTGTTATAGGCTCTAACATGTTAATTAGTCCACAGTTCCTTGCTTAATCCAAGAGTCAAAGATTCAAGACTAACATAGTTGTTATCCTTTAGTCGTAATATATTCATTAAAAAAATGGAATCCTTGCTTAATTAGAGCTTAAATTGAACTAATGGTCGACCATAATATATGTTTTTATGACACTGGAACACTTTCAATACAAATTTTCTTTAGCCACTTAAATTCCTATGAATGTACTAATAAAGTCAAAAATAGTACACCTTTACTTTATGCCTATTTTATTTTGTGTAACTATGTATTTGATACAAAAAAAGAAGCTTTGAACTTGTTAGGTTTGAATTATATTATTGTGCATTTATGGTTTAATTGCTTTCTATTCATAGCACTTAGTACTGAAGTAATTATTTATAATTTTGTAATTGTTACTATTTTATATATTAAATTATTTGCTTATTTATTTGTTATAAATTATTCATTAAAATAGTTAATTATTTAAAAAAAACCTTTTCTCCAATTTATCACATTATATTCATTTTAGACCCAGTTTTCTTCATAATCTTTCAATAACCATACATTTTTTTATGGAAAAGAGAAGTTTAATTTCACAGTTTTAGAAATTTCGTTGTTTTTTAAGGTTAATATCAAAATTAATCCAGGCGGTAAAGAAAGAAAACGCAACTTTAATAATAATTTTTGATTATAACATTTTGTGCTCATCCAGAATTTTTATTTATCTTTGTATTCTGGTTCAATAAAGTTTAATTTGAGCACAAAGGTAGGTTCACACGAGGCCTATTATTGTCCGCAAACGTTGCCTCTCTGCTGTTGTCTAGGCATTGTCCACATGTGAACAGTTGAGACAACGCGGACAACGTTTGTCTGCCATTGTCCTGTTGTTATCACGTGATTTTCCGGAAGTAGGTGGGATTTTTTATCGCGGGCAATAATAAGCCTCGTGTGAACCCACCTTAATAAAGTGATTGACGACTATTAAGAAATTGTAATTAATTTTTCGCTTGTTATTTTTAAATATAAAATTGTGATTAGAGGTACTTCGATTAATACAGTACGGATTTGCGTTTTTGCTTGTATTATTTTAAAAACTGAAAAATCGTTGATTTTTTTTAATTGTGTTATTCTATTAGTTTCGAACTAACCAAGTTTCAATGTAATGAATTTGATTAAAGAAACTTTAAATTGCCTTATTGATTATTTCTGTAACAATAATTCGAAAACGCGTCTGCCTTCCGGGAATAACTTGCAGAATGAGATTTATTTCGAAATTGTCTCGAACAGTTAATCTGTTACACAATTATTTCTGAACGCATTCGGTGCGATTGCAAACAGTGAACGCTCTAATCAATAAAGAGGGAGAGAGAGAAAGAGCGCAGTAGCTGGAGGATGATTCTCGGAGGTCGATTCAATTGGCTCCGGTGATTCATATGCAACCTATGAGACTTGACAGCGAGGTCAAGTTTAAACTTAATACCACTGTTAGTTCCGGGGGTCTAATTAGGTTCCTACGTCTTAAATTCTCTACCTAACTCTTCGCTGAATTTGCACTCTCAGAGCAGCAGTGTCGAATTTATCACTCGATATTGCCACCTCGAGGTGAAATTTCAAGCAAACAGATGAGGTGGTTGCAAATGTCGTATCTTTTAGTTCATATAGCACTAGTTGTCTGGGTTTACACTGATAGTAGGGATATACATTGTCAACACATTGTTATTTGATAATGTTATGAATAAGCAACATGTAGTATAAGAAAGTTTTTATCAATGGATATAATAAGTAAGTGTGTATTATAATGAGCATTCCTGAATGAAATCAAATATCCTATATGGCGATATTTGGGAATAAGAAAACTTCGATTGATAGTAATGAGAAATAGAAATACAGTAAAAGATCCTTATTTGCGCTTCCTTCATTAGCGTTTTCACGATTCGCGGATTAAAAAATTGCGACCCAATTCCTATATTCGCGGATCTAATAAGTACATATATAATAATGAAAAGATTCCAATAGGTATCCAATCCAATATCCTTTGTAAATGCCGTCAAATGGACTAATAAAAAAAAGGAAAATAGATCTTATTATAAGTTTGCCTTAAGTATGTTGTTAAATGATATCGCCGCGGACTTTAACGTAAGCCACTTTCGCCGCGATCGGTGTTTTTGAGAATGTAAACAAACAGAATGAAAGCAACCTTATTACTCAATGAATAAAGTATATTTGTGGCATTAACGACTTGGAAATAAGGTAGAAATAACGATTAAGAAATGAAAATTTACTCACCTCATTCCGAAGAGTAATTTGAATCTGACGCAAAGAAGGCAGATCTCAGAAATTAATTTTTTATACATATTTTTTTATTATTATTTTGTCACCTAGGAACGTATTCCCTATAACCCCATATAAATTGCTATTCCGCATTCAAGGTTTCTGTATTCGCGGCATATTTATGGAACATATACCCCGCGAATAAAGGGTTTTTGCTGTAATGTAATTTGTGTGCATATCTAATATATAAAATTCTCGTGTCACAGTTTTCGTTGCCATACTCCTCCGAAACGGCTTGACCGATTTTGATGAAATTTTTTGTGCTTATCCGGTATCTATGAGAATCGGCCAACATCTATTTTTCATCCCCCTAAATGTTAGGGGTAGTACAACCCTAAATTTTTTTTTTATTTTTTAGACAAAATTTTTAATATCTATTTTTTTATGATACAACATAAAAAAATACATACAATCCTCAATTTTCACCCTTCTACGATCAACCCTTATTTTTTAATAGCCATTTTAGTAATTTAATCATTTTTCCTCTCCGGTCGAAAACTGATCAATCGTGATTTAATTAGTTATCCCCGCCAGATGTCTACAGGTGTCACTTGTGACCCAGTAAACAGCACGGAGTAGGGATGAGAACGAAGCCGCTCTCCTTTCTCTCTCACTCCCTACACAGTTGTCGGCCATCATTATTGTTTATGCATCAAGTGTAGTAGTAACGTTGACAATTATTATTTTGCTATCTCAGTGTAACTCTCATATTAACTTTTAATCATTCCTATTTTATCAATAATAATTAAATTATCAATTTTGAGTGTGTTTTGCACGATTAGTTAATCAAGTGATTTTATAACCTCAAAAGTACTCAACACGTGACACGAGCTTCCAATAACAACGGATTTTGTGTTGTAAGTATACTTTTTTAAATTTATATCGAAAATGTTGTAGATCTTATAAAAATGTAATTTTAATTTTATTTTATTAAAAAAATGTAATTGAACAATTAAGATTTTCATAGTTTCCAATAAATCAATCATTATGAATCTTTATTTTGAAATGTCAATGGAAATATTGGTTGTATGAAAAAATTATAAGAGACAATGTTTTCATAAAATTTAATTTTTTACTTTTGTTTGAAAATTTTTTCAATAAAACTTATATTTTTGTTATAATTTCATAAATTAAAACTAATCATTTCAAAACTGCGGCAAAAATCCTGGCCCTAATTATACTTTTAACATTTTTTATCATTAAATAATTTCATTAATTCTATTTATGTATGTTTTGTACAGTGAGCAATGCCAAGAAAACGCAAAGGGGCTGATTTGAGCCGCAGTACAAGTAAAGCTCGAAACTTGCGAAATAGCAGATCCGAAAGAACAGAAGAACAAATCCAGCAACAAAATACTGATGCACGTGTCAGAATGGCGCAATTGCATCAAGAAGAGCCAGAAGATACACGAGCTGAACGCAATGAAGTCAGAAGATTAGAACAACGACAATCACGCCGTTTCACAGTCAATAGACGAAGAACAAATGACCAACAACGACAACAGGTACATCGAGCATTTATATCTGATTCATTCCTGCGTCTAGCATTCCAGTATGAGCCCGATATTGAATATTATGCTCATTCAAAAGTGGTAATTGGTGCTATGGACAAGGAATGTCCGCATTGTCATGCTCTGAAATTCAAAAATGAGCCAGCTGAGATGTGTTGCGCGTCAGGAAAAGTGCAACTACCTGAAATTGAAACACCACCTGAACCATTGAACGGCTTACTTATCGGCACGGATCCAGATTCTAACGTGTTTCTGAAGTCAATTCGAAGTTTCAATTCATGCTTTCAAATGACATCGTTTGGAGCAACAGAAATAGTTCGAAATACTAATGCAAATGGTCAACAATTCAATTCTACATTCAAAATCAGAGGCCAAGTTTATCATAAAATGGGCTCACTGCTGCCAATGCCAAACGAACCACATAAATTCTTACAAATCTACTTTATGGGCGGCGAGGATTCCGGAAGCGCACTTGCCAATCGCGTGAATGCACGTTGTGATTATAATAACCTTGATTCACTTTATGCCAGGCGCATCGTCAGCGAGCTAGATGCTCTTTTGAACGAGCACAACGAGTTGTTGAAAATATTCAAATCACATATGCACCAATTACAAAGCGATAATCACGCTATCGTCATTAATCCTGATAAAACACCAGCTGGAGAGCATATTCGTAGATTCAATGCACCCGTTGTTGATGATGTTGCTGGAATCATGGTTGGCGATTGTACAGCTGCACGAGAGATTGTGATTCGTAGAAGAAATAATAATCTTCAGTTCATTGCTGACACACATCGTTCATATGACGTTCTCCAATATCCGCTAATATTCTGGAAGGGACAAGACGGATATTGCATAAACATAAAACAACGAGATCCCGTATCAGGTACTTCATTGATTATTAATTTGATCATTAATCATTTAAAAAAACAATTAAATTATTGAACGTAATAAATTTAAATTAATTTTTATGAACAAATATTACAGGAGCTGAAACAAACAAGAACGTTAGCTCAAAGGATTATTATGCGTACCGATTAATGATTAGACGTGGCCTGGACAACGTCATTTTACGATGTCGTGAGCTTTGTCAACAATTCATGGTCCACATGTACGCGAAGATTGAGAGCGAACGACTACGATACTTAAGATATAATCAACAAAAGCTGCGCGCGGAAGAGTACATTCATTGGCGAGACGCTATCAACAACAACGCCGACGTCGCCGAAATTGGTAACCATGTCATTTTACCATCATCGTACGTAGGCAGTCCACGTCATATGCAAGAATATATACAGGATGCTCTGACTTTCGTGCGCGAATATGGACGACCATGTTTATTTATCACGTTCACATGTAATCCAAAATGGCCAGAGATTACATCTTTGCTACTGCCTGGCCAAAATGCAATACATCGCCATGACATTACAGCACGTGTGTTCAGACAAAAGTTGAAGTCTTTAATAAGTTTCATTACTAAATCACATGAATTCGGTCCCACACGTTGCTGGATGTATTCGGTTGAGTGGCAAAAGCGAGGATTACCTCATGCACACATTTTGGTTTGGTTCATCGACAAAATCCGTCCTGAAGAAATCGATAGTATCATTTCTGCGGAAATTCCAGATCCCTCCACTGACCAACTGCTGTTTGATATTGTTACAACAAACATGATTCATGGTCCATGTGGTACTCTTAATAGTTCATCGCCTTGCATGGCTGATGGAAAATGTACTAAAAATTTCCCTAAAGATATTACCAATGATACGGTCACAAATGTCGACGGATACCCAATATATCGTCGAAGAAATCCTGAAAATGGCGGACAATCATTTATTAAAAATATCATCAACACAGACATTGATATTGACAATCGTTGGGTGGTGCCATATTCGCCTCTGCTGAGCAAGACATATAATGCTCATATTAATGTTGAGTTCTGCAGCTCTGTGAAGAGCATCAAATACATTTGCAAGTATGTCCATAAAGGCAGTGATATGGCTGTGTTTAGAGTGGAAAATACTAATGTGAATGCTCCTCCAGTGAATAAAAACGATGAAATTACGCTCTACCAAATTGGTCGGTACATCAGCTCCAATGAAGCTGCTTGGCGTATCTTTGGTTTTCCAATTCATGAACGGGATCCAGCAGTTGTTCAGTTAGCCATCCCTCTTGAAAACGGTCAGCGTGTATTTTTCACGAACGAGACAGCGATTGATCGTGCAATAAATCCACCTAAAACTACACTCACTGCATTTTTTGAATTGTGTAATCGTGCGGATGATTTTGGTGCCTTTGCACGAACATTACTCTATTCGCAAGTACCACGCTATTTCACATGGACTCAAACAAAAACATGGATGCCCCGCAAGCAAGGCTCACCAGTTGCTGCATGTCTCAATTTATTTAAATCAAACGCCTTGGGGCGATTATTTACAGTCAATCCAAAACACACTGAGTGCTTTTATCTTCGACTGTTGTTGGTTAATGTTACAGGCCCATTATCATTTCAAGATATACGTAAAGTGAATGGGCAACAATATCCAACGTATAAAGATGCATGCCTTGCACTCGGCTTGCTGGAAGACGACAACCAGTGGGAATGCATGCTTGCTGAAGCTGCATTGAACTGTACAGCAATACAAATTCGTCGACTATTCGCTATAGTGTTGACTACATGTTTCCCAGCCCGAGCACAGATATTATGGGAAAATCACAAAGATTCAATGACTGATGATATATTGCATCAACATCGTATACGGTGCCACGATCTAACCATAACATTCAGCGACAAAATGTACAATGAAGCACTGATTGCTATTGAGGATCTTTGCATTGTCATTTCCAACTTACCACTTAGTCATTTCGGTATGAATTCGCCAAATCGAACTGCATCTGATTTAATGAATACTGAAATGAATCGTGAACTGCAGTACAGTACTGTAGAAATGGCAGCGATTGTTGCCCGCAATGTCCCACTAATGAATGAGGAACAAAGAACCATTTATGATCGCATTATGCTCGCAGTTTCAGCTGGACAAGGTGGGTTCTTCTTTTTGGATGCACCGGGTGGAACTGGCAAAACATTCGTTATTTCGATAATTCTTGCTGAAATACGATCAAATAATGGCATAGCATTGGCCGTTGCAGCATCAGGCATTGCAGCAACTTTATTGGATGGAGGTAGAACAGCTCATTCAGTATTTAAGCTGCCACTAAATATTCAGAATAACCCTGACGCAGTATGCAACATTAAGAAACAATCGTCCATGGCCACTGTGCTGAAACGGTGTAAAATTATTATTTGGGATGAATGTACTATGGCACACAAACATTCACTTGAGGCGTTGAACAGAACATTGAAAGATATTAAAAACAGTGACAAACTATTTGGCGGAACTCTGTTGGTCCTTTCAGGTGATTTCAGACAAACACTTCCAGTCATTCCACGTTCAACATACGCTGATGAGATCAACGCTTGCTTAAAATCATCTCCATTGTGGCGTAATGTTGAAAAATTACAGCTAAAAATAAATATGCGCGTTCAAATGCTTCAAGATCCATCCGCTGAAACATTTTCAAAACAACTCTTAGATATCGGTGATGGAAAAGTTGCTATAGATGAAACTGGATACGTAAAATTACCGACCGATTTCTGCACAATCGCTGATTCGCAAGATACTCTCATTGAACAAATATTTCCCGATGTACACACACAGTACATAAATCATGAGTGGCTTGCAGAAAGAGCGATTTTAGCGGCAAAAAATGTAGACGTTGACAATTTAAATCTGAAGATACAAATGTTGTTGCCAGGGAACTTGGTATCATATAAATCTATTGATACAGTTTGCGACGACAGCGAAGCAGTAAATTTTCCCACAGAGTTTTTGAACTCACTGGATTTGCCAGGCATGCCACCGCATAATTTACAATTAAAGGTTGGATCTCCAATTATCTTGCTTCGTAATTTGAACCCGCCCCGGCTGTGCAACGGTACGCGATTAGTCATTCAAAAATTAATGAAAAACGTGATCGAAGCCAGGATTTTAAATGGCAAGTTCAGAGGTGAAAATATACTCATACCACGGATTCCTATTATACCTACAGATGTGCCAATTCAATTCAAACGTATTCAGTTTCCGATTAGATTGGCATTTGCAATGACTATCAACAAATACCAAGGTCAAACGATGTCTGTTTGTGGATTAGATTTGAGAACACCATGTTTTTCACACGGACAATTATACGTGGCATGCTCTCGAGTGGGTAAACCATCCAGTTTGTTTGTGTTAGCTAAAGATGGACTAACAAAAAATATTGTTCACGCTATAGCATTAAGAGATTGATATTGTTTAATAGTGTTACTGTCGTAATTGTTTAATTAATGATATATAATTTTAAGGAATAAATTATAATAACTTAAAAATAATGTTTGCCTTTTGTTATTTTTATATTCCCTCATCGTTCACAGCGCTCCATGCTTATTTCACGCATATACCACATTCTTACATAAATACAATATACACATTCTAACATACATACATACTTACAATAAGTAAGCTATTTTTTGTCTACACTAGAAATTACTAGGAAATTATTTATATGGCAAAACAACGTTTGCCGGGTCAGCTAGTATATATATATATATATGACTCTCCAAGCCAAACTCGGACACCAAAGAAAAGATACTAATACAGTCAAAATTTGTAAAATAAAAATTATAACAATATAGTTAAATGAATTTTCAGTAGTATATTTTTTACAATTATAAAAACAAATAACAAAAATTATAAATTAATACATTTTAGCCAGAAATTATGTCTAGGACCGAAATAAAACAAAAAATA
>JAPMOQ010055019.1:0-12199 GCA_026543055.1 Argiope trifasciata | reverse complement strand
ATATATATGTATTCAGATTTTTTCCGATATTAAGAACTTAATTATAAGTTTATTAGTAACAAAATAAATTATTATTGAAAAAGATTTACAAACGACTTTTTATTTGAAAACTTAATAAAACAATTTTAAATTCATTTAAGAAAATTGCATGAATAATATTTGTTAATCAATTTTAACCACAATTCTACGAATATTAGAAATGTAGATAGTTATTTAAATCATTTTTTAAACTGCATTAAGATTGAAAACGATAAACAAGTTAAAAGAAAATAAATCATTGAAACATTAATATTTTATTTTTCAGAAAAACAGAATTTTTTTTTTTCTATTCTTCATTGTAAAAGAATAAAAAATAAAGAATATTAAAATTGCAATTTCTGTCAGCTCTGGTTCATTTCTTCAGTAAAGTTAAATTACTGGTGACGGATTTCTTAGGAAAAGCTCTAAATAACAAGTATCCAGGAAGAATTTTGATCGTTTATTAAGAAAAAGGAAGAAAATGATTAATGTTTTGAGGTGAATTGCTGAGAATCCTCGATTATTCATTCTTTTATGGGCAATATTTTTCAAATGAATTATGGAGAATTTATGTACCAACTATATTTTAATTTTTTACTTTTAACGTTAAATCATACTTTTTCAAATTTTCGACTCTGTAATAAATCAAACATTTTCATTGAAGAAAGTTTTCTAGTGTTTACATTAATTTATAGATTCAGAATTAAAGAGTTAATAAGTATTTCTTGAAAGATACAGATATTATAATAATATGCTTTTATAAAAAGTATATGTTGATGAAATGAATTACAAATATATTAATGAGTGAGAATTTCTAAATTTTTTAAAAAAAAATAGAGACGCATTTTTGCGTTTTAGATAACTTTTGCTTCGATTTTACGTAGAAAGATATTGACCAAATAAATATGACCCATTTTAACAGAGTTAAAATTTTGAATTAAATTTGTTTTAGTTTTTATTAATGTTCATCTTTGAATCAACACTAGTGCTATTTTAATATCGTTAAGGATTTTCTATCCGTTGAGTTCGTATATGTAGTTAGTGGGGTGTATGGTGTGAGATAGACAAAATCACAATGAACAATCCTTCAGAAGAAAACAGAACAGCAAGTTTATTTACAGGAAAACAGGATAGCGCAAATAGAACAACATATACTACGAAAAAAATACACAGGACAGCACAGCACAGCAGCACTCTACAGCAGAAGTAACCCACACTTAGAAATCCAGTAGTTATAACGTCCACATCACGCATGATGGTCAGACAGGATTCAGCAGGAGACAGGATATTTGGATCCTTGCTCTAAGGTCTCTTCAACACGGCTGAATTACTCTTATGTTTCTGCTCGCTTTCGCTGCAGACTCACCAGTCCAACTTGCACCCATTTATCAGTTCAAGACGTTTCTCCGTTCCCGACGACGACACAACGTACCACGACGGCTTCGATAGAAGACTCGATGACTTAACATGATACGACACTCAGCGATTCAGCACCCACCGTTGGACACATTTGGAGAGTATTACGTGCAGGAATCCTATCCCCAACCAATTAAAGACCATTCATAGAACTCCATTGCTCACGACGATATAATTCAGGACAATTCGATAGAGCTACTACTATTACCGCCACTGTATAGACGACTTCATTCCTCAGCTCAGAAATACCAAATCAAGACCTCTCTATTCAAGTATACTCGATTGATCACCTCTCCAACCTCTCATTGCCGGGCTTTTAGAGTTTCCTGGAGTTCATAACAATCAGGTGCATTTGAATGCATATCGGTTATTAATGAACAGATCGGGAAAATTCGCAATGTTCTGGGTCTTATTCAATTTGACGCCAAAGTCACCAAATTTATCGCCAAGTCTCCATATGGTTGCCAAGTTTGTCGTGAAGCTCTGGGCTTATCGACGCAACATTCCATACCATCCAGTGCAGATTACTGCAAATCATTCCTTGCTCTGATGATGCTATATGTGCTGGAAATCAAAATTGCAGGTTCGTAACTATAAGACTCTCATCACCTTGAACCACAATCAGATGATGACGGTGACATATCAACTGACAAGGACACTCCAAATGTTAGCGTCACTTCAGCAGAGGAAAATTTGTAAGTGGCAGATTTAACTAGCAGCAAGCAATGTAATAAGAAACGATTTGAGACTTTGTTTGAATAAGGTCTCAAATCTAAGGCATCCAGTTTCACATAAAATTTTGATGAATTGTATAGAAATTACATATTGTTGTGGATTTCCCAGTCGGGTTCACTTGTACTGTATGTATAGAGTGCGAACACAATAGCAGGTCACAGTAGGAAACAACGACGATGGTTATTTACATGAAGGACAAGAGAACACGAATGACAAATATTTATGGCCGATCAAATACAGAACAGCACTCTTCAGTAACCCACAAATAGTAATCAACTACAGCTTACAAAGCGGCCAGACAGAATCCAACAGGAGAGATAATACTTGGAGCTTCGCTCTACAGTCTCGCCTACGGCTGATCTTCTCACTGTCTCCTTGCTTCCACTGCCTATTCACAACTCTCTACTACACATACGACGTTTCTTCTACAGTAGACAACAAGACTCGGCACCAGCAATTTAGCATTCGCTCCACACAAGGCTGGCTCGCCTCCATTTCTTCGCTATCCTCTAATGAGAAAATTATATTTCTCATTCCTTAGAAGCTTATCTCATGCAAGAATATCCTTTTCCAAAATGGTGATCTTAATTCTTTTTACCGTCTTATATATTTAGCATTTACCGTCTTATATATTTAGAATTGTTCGCTACATTCTTACAAGTTTAAATACAAATAAGAGGTCATTTCTATTTATTTAATTTGTAAACGAATCTTATAAAAATGTCAAATCAAGATGATTCCGATCTTTACTTCGTCACATTTTTTTTAAAAAAAGAGCGTTTTCAAATCTGTATAACATTGGTTAAAAATATAGTGAAAAATATACGATTTATTTTTGTTTTATCAATGCAGAGATTCTAAAACAAATATGTTCTTGTATCTCTATCTTATTAAATTATATTATTTATTTAAATTTGGAAATAAAAAGAAAATTGTTTAAAATAAAACTTAAAATTTATTCTTAAATATTTTGCTGGGAAAATTTTAAAGATAATTTTCGATTTTATTTAATTTTAAGCAATATATATTTACAAATATTTTTTTTTCTTTAATTCTTCCTATTATTTCAAATAATTTTATTAAAAAATATCTCTTAATTCTATTTTGTATTTTCATAGTTTGGCATAAACTATAATAGTTCATAAATCTATTCAAAAATTTTCTTGGGGTATCTTCAATTATATGATGGTTATAAAGAAAGCCAGATATAATTTCCTAATATGAGAGTAATTCCGTTTCAAGATTCCTTTAATTGAATTTCTAGTTTCTATTCTAGGACTCTTGCAATTTTCCCTCACAACTTCCAGGTAAAAAAAAAATGCTTACTAAAAACGGCTCTCACTAGATTTCTGCTATTTATACTGAAGAGGCAATAACGAGGAAAATTTCTTCTTTTCAATATACGATTCAATCCATTAACTATTTCAACATAACTACTAATTGTTTCACTGCATCCTGTTTAAAAATAGTACAACATATGCATTATGTGTTTCTGTTTATTGCCTGAAATCTTAAATTACGAAGTAATTTATAATAAGCATGATTGCAACTATGATGAAGATTGGATTCTTACGCACCAGTTTCTCGCTACTTTAAGTATCGTCTGATTTTAGATTACTTTGCAATTAATGTAAGAGCATTTTTAATATAGCAGTTTTTTAGGATCTTTTGAATATAGAATTGTTTGCAAAACCAAACCAAATTATTGATAGATACAGTTTGTTTCAATGAATATATTTCAATATTTTGTTTATCTTTATTTGAAGGAGTTTAATATCCTTATATTTGGATATACGAGCACATGTAAGCAACTAAGATAGAAACAGATAAGAAAGGGAAACATGAATTCTAAAAATCATCGTAAATATAGAGATATTATACAATAAACAGTCATAGACGTAGTAATTATATTAGCATTTGATTTCTTCTATTTGACTGCTTTGTTCTTTATTATTATCGCGTTCTTAATTAAAAATGTCTTTTATTTTATTGAAAGTTTTTTTCTATGAGATTGTAATGTCAAAATATGAAATTTAATTGGCTTAAATGTTTTTCTAATAGAATAAAAAGAATATAGTTTTGAAATATTTTGTGAGTCTTATAAAGTCTTATTATTTAATCTATGTTTCATTTATTACTAAAATTTAAAGAACTTTTGTTTAATAAACTATCATTCCTTTGGAAATAATTCTCCGAAAAATTCAAAATTCCTTAACGTAACCTGAGGAAATTAACATAAGAAAAAGAGATAAATAGTCAATTAACTATCTACGCATTATGAGACTTCGACAATTTGTTGCCTTAACATTTTGAGATTACAGAAATTTGCTAACTTTAGATTTTAAGGCTTCGACAAATTTTTGACATCACATTTTGGAACTTCAACAATTTGTTGTCTTCGCACTTTTAGGCTTCAACAGTTTTTCCTTCACATTTTGAGCTTCAATTATTTATTGCCTTCGCATTTTGAGACTTCAACAATTTGTTGTCTTCACATTTTGTGACTCCAGCAATTTTTGCCTTTACGTTTCGAGATTCAGTTATTTATTGTCTTCGTATTTGAGGCTTCAACAATTTGTTGCCTTCACATTTTGAGCTTCAGCAATTTTTGCCTTCATATTCAAAGATTCAATTATTCAAAACCTTCTAAAAAAAATTAGACCATGATCTCACATGATAATAAGAATAATTTACAATACCTAATGGCATATTTTGTTTCATGCTATAATTTAATATCGTGATATCTATTATTATTTCTTAAATTCTAAGACAATATATGACAGATCTGTTTTTCCTCCTTAATGCAAATAAAAGACATTAGGTTGTGACAAAAATTAATTATGAGTTATTCATTTTTACATTAACTTAAATGACAAGAAATTTAAAGTCCTTAGGGGATTATTTTTTTAATAATAGCAATGTGTTAAAAATATACAATTAATGATACTTTTCCTTTCTAAATGTCTTTGTTCCCTATAGAAATAGAATTAATTCGCCGTATTAGAAAAAAAAAACACAATCCACAATTAAGATTTATTTAAGAGTCTCAATTCATTTTAGGAACTTCAATTTAATTTATCTTAGTTTTGTAATGATTTCGTATCTGAAATTATACATTAATAATTATTTTGGAAATAATTTCATTTAATTCTCACCAACAGATTAATCATATTTAAGTTAGAAAATAAAAAGTTCGGCCATTTTTATTCACTTACTTTACTAAAAAACGACCGTGATGGCACGTTAATCAGCATGAGTAAAAATGTGAGCAAAAAATGGAAATTTTCGCCAAAAGAAACTTTCTTTCAGAGATCGAATTTATTTAACGAAATTTTCATTTTGTAAAGTGATAGGAAAGTATTTTGAACAAACATCTTCCGTTGAGCATCGGAATGTATATTGATTGGGAAATTCTTTTTAGCTTATTCTAGAAGAGAAATGAAACTTTTCAAAAAACAGGAATTAATAAAGAATTCTGTTCGGCGGAAGAAAGAAGTACGGATTCATGTATAATATAAGATTAAATTAATTTATTTAAATTCTGATTAAAATTTTTAATGCCATCTTATATATAGCAATATACATTTAATTTATATATATATATAAAATATCTTATACGTATAAAACCACTTCATTTTCTTTATATTTCTATTAGTCCTTTTTGTTTCATCAGTTCCTTTGAAACAAGTGGATTTGCCGTCATAAAATTTCATTAATTATTCTTAACCTTAGTTAAATATTTATTGGTTAATTAAAGGCATGTTTCAAATCTGGAAATTAAGACACAAAATAATGATGAACAAACTATAAATATTTCTAATTTGTAGAGTTTTTAGTTTCTCTTGAGAGCATACACCTTTTTGTATAACAAAATAATTTCAGTTTTTGTATCTATGCAACTTCAAAAGTTTTATAACTAAAATCTTCATATATTTGATGCAAATTAAAATATAAAATGATGAGCCAAGGGGCCAATAAATTTCTAAAGTACGATGATCATTAATAAACACATTAGATGTGTTTGATTTTTTTCATGCAGGTCAGATATTTCTTTCTAACTCAAGAAAGGCAATTATTTGCTATTATAATCTTAAATGTAATAATATAAGTACAAATTTGAACAGAAAAAATTAAAAGAAAATCATGACTTTATAACGATTTTAGTTGCTAAATTTATTTCATATTAAAGAAAATATGAACTATCAGCCTAACCTTACCTAAGATTCTGGTATATTTTGCGAATATTTACTATATTCTGGCCGCCTAAGATTCTGGTCTAATTATTAACAAAAAACGAATAATAATATTTGTTTTTATGAGTAGTATATGGACTTTAAGAACCGAAGTTTCAAATCCAGAATACTCTATAAATTGTGTCTTTCTCTTGTGTTTGTGTTTCATAGTTTGCATGTTTTCTGTTGTATTTCCTAGCATTATTAGAAAAATGTGAGGCTTTAAATATATATATATATATTAAAAACTTTGTTTATTAAGTATATATTTTTAAGGAAAATTTATAATTGGGTTTCAATATTTCACTGCTTTACAATATTTATCAATCTTTATTTTTTCTTATATAGATATCTCAAATCAAATTTTTGGCATAGTTTATAAAATTTAATACATTTACCTCCCATGTCTTTTCTTTTTTTGAACATCTTTTACTTAAAACATTTATCTAACACGAAATATATTTTAAATTTACTCATTGTAATTTTATTAACTTCCTTCCAAGAGAAACCTGGAACAAGAATTTAAAACATTTTACTTTCCACTTATTAAGATAATCATTTATGTATTTAAATGAAAATTTATTTACTCGGATCTAATCTCTAGCTTCGTTAGGATTCATTTGTTCAATAAACTCAATATTTCTACTTTAATTTCAGAAAATATAGTACACGCTTTCATTGATTGAGAAAAGAAAAGACCAGCATAGCAATGCATGCCTTAAATTCCCAACAATAACTAATATTATATTAATTTTATTTGAGGCGAATAGAAATGAATATTTTGTAACTAATCAGAGTCGAGGAATTCTGGCTGAATAAATATCAAATTACTTCCAAGAAATTGCATTTATCCAAAATAAACAATTGGGAGGAAAATGCCATCATAAGTAATTTGTTAGTAGCAAAGCTAAGACAAAATTATTAGATTTTTTATTTGACTCACTTGTTAACAGACTTTTGGTCTAACGATCTAAGTTATAGAGTCTTGTTCCAAGAATAATATGATTATTGGTGGAATACTTCTCGGAGGAACAGATTTTCTTTATGATCAAAGATCTTGTTTTAAAACAAAGTAATACTAATGGAATTATTTATGTAGATTTTATCGAGAACTGAAAATACTAAATATAATTACTGGAATCTGGATTGGTCATAAGCAATAGAATTCTTGTTCCAAGAATAATGTGATTATTGGAGAAACACATTTTTTCCGTTATCTAAGATTTTACTTGAAAGTTAAGTAATATGAATGAAATTGTTTTCGTAGAATGCGCTGAGAGATGATAATACTACTTACAATTACTAGAATCTCAATTGGCTAAAGGACTGGGTTTTCAACAAAATAAGATTTCAACTTCTGGCTTCATTATTTTACATGCTTTGATTCTTTAGAGAAACTCCTTACATTAATGTTTCATAAGAAAAATAGACAATCAGCATAAATAGTTTCAAGATATATGAAACAAATTAAACAGGTGTAACGTTAAAACATAATATTAAATAATACTCAGGATTTTATTTGTTGTATTATTATATCGCTCTATAAAACATTCTTTCTATGGTAAAACTTTATGTTTATTCCCATTGAAAAATTAGAAAGTGTCTTAGAATATCACAGCAAAATAAAATATATTTCATAGGTAGTATATTTACATTAAAAGTTATAGTAGTATATTTACATGTAGTATATTACAGTATTACATGAAGTTATTACAAAATAATTATAGTAAAGTAATTGTGATTGTGACGCAAATATTTTCGGCGTAATTTACGTCGGATTAAATATATTTTGTGACTTGCAATTAAATATTACAAAATTCATTTCAATACACAAGGGCTGGAATATTAATAGTGGCAATACTGTTGAAAAAATGCCACACAGCCAAACCAAAGAATGTCATGTATACCACAAGTTAGCTACAAACCTTCCTTACCTCTCAGCAAAAAGACTCGTCCTTCCTACTTCACGTGCATGTAGAGTAACATGAAGAACTGATCCTTGTATTCGCTTGCGGTCTAAAGTAAGTTTTGTCAGGATGTTTTCAAAACAAAATCAACGATGTTAGATAAAAATTGAATGTGCAACAGCAGAGGTTTTATAGTAGAAACATTACACTGGATGAGATTTAGGACAGATCGTACTAGCCAAAATTCAAACGCCAATCAAACAAATGGTGTCATTACGGTTCACCAAGATTTTTGAAATTTCTTTAGAACCCCAGCAATGTGAAGGTTATGCTAATTCGCATGAATGACTGTAATGGTGTCATCCTGAAGCCTAGCGTCAACCCCCCCCCGAGATACTATTGGAGATTTAGTTTTCATATTGAACCCAGATTCCACCTTAAATGGGAAAATTTATTTCTTTGTCCCTTTTTGCTCCCCAAATAAAACAGTTTTCTTTGAGATTTAGAGACATATTTTATAACAGAGTTTTATCTCATCATCAACATCATTTACATTGCAAACAAAGAGATGAGAAATAAATTTAATGATACGCAAATAGCAATTATGTGTCATTATAAGACCCACAAGCTAAAATTTCAGAAAGTTTTAACAACTGAATTTTCTGCTTTATAGCTGCAAAATAGGTTTCAAAATAATTTTCAGATGCTCTTCAATGATAGCTTACAAAATCTACTATCTTTTTTCCATCATTTTATTGTAGTTTCATTCATAAAGTTTCTAGATGTACAGTTTTTCTCTGTAAACCAACTCATTCGTTATTAAATATTGCTGAAGTTTTTAAAAGTATAAAACTCACAGTCAATATTTTAAAGTATAGAAAAATTATAATATTATCCGATTATATTTTGATAAGTTAAACTTGTTCATCCATAAAACCTCATTATTGGTTGTTCCATATATTTTAAATAATTTTTAAACCCAAATTATGATCCATTGCTTTATTGAGGTCTCACACTCAGCAGATCATTGTTAGAATTCATCGAAACATACCTAGTTTCAAAAATAATAATAAATTTCTTACATAATAATAAGTTTCTACCTCAGTTAATTTAGAAATAAAAATCAAATGCAAAAACAGGGATATTTTAGGCATTCATGTGTCAATTTTAACTAATTTTCAAAAGCAAAAAATTATTAATACGTAATCAAAATTTCTTTTTGTTTCCCTTAACAGCATTAAAAAATAAAACAGCTTCACATTTCATTGTAGATTACATTTCATATTTAACCTAACATATAACTATATCGACAGATGTTTTAATAAAACGGGTAATACACTGCGTGAAAAAAGTAGAAGGACAATAGATTATTTTAAATAAATGAATAATAAAGCATTTTTTAAATAATTATTTTACATACAAAAATTTTACAAACAGATAACTGTATCTGCATAAAACAAAATAGGACTCCTTTTTAAAAAGTAGACTTAATTTAAAAAATCAGTTTTGACGATGTCATAATCTGTGAAAAAAGTAGAAGGACACTTCTAAAAAATGGGTGTACTATATTAATTAATATGGAATTATTCTTCCATTTGCTTGAATTACTTCAAAAATTCTTTTGGGCATTGAACTATATAAAGATTGCATTTCTGTTTGACAAAATTTGCCCCATACACATTGTAATGATTTCTGCAGTTCAGCTACAGATTCAAACTGTTTCCTCCCTCGTAAACGTGACGTACAATCATTGACCGTAAGTTCTATACAATGTTGAGATCAGGACTTTTGGTAGGCCATTGTAAAATACGAACTTTGTTTGCTGCAAAACAATTTTTAACACCATTTGCTGCCAGAATTGATGCTCTGTCTTGTTGGAAAACCCAGTCGCCTCCTCCTAACTAAGGGCCATATGGAAGAAGATTTGAGTTTAGAGTCTGGATGGTTCTGTCTACCGTTTAGAAATACTATATTTGTTCTACCTCCATAACCAACTGTTAACAAAACCATTAGACCTCCTCCTCCCATTTGTTGAGTAGAATAGCCTCTTCTTCATTACCAAGACAGTGCCAATAGTACTGATAACCGGCTGAACCATCCAAATTGAGCTTTTTCTCATCGGAAAATACAACTGAGGTCCATTCAGAGTTCCAGTACATGTAGTCTTTAGTCCACTGCAGTCGGTGCTTAATGTGTCCTTCATTCCACTTCGGATGGTGCTTCCGTTTTTTGAAGATGAACTTTTTCGAGTATTTTATATAGTTCTAGACAGTTCTTTCGGATACACGTGTAATCCCTGGCAGGCATTGAGCCTTGTTGACACTTCCACCTGTATTTTTGAATTCACGAACGATTTTTCTTTGATCATGTTGTGTAAGTTTTTTTGGTCTTCTCGTCTTCCTTTTTGTTCTGTCACTCAGGGTTTCTTATGAAATTCGAAACAGTATTAAGACTGATACGTAGCTGTGGTGCAATCTCTCTTACACCTTTTCCTTCATTTTTATTGGCAACTATTTGGTCCTTCTGGAACTCACTTAAGGATTTTCCTCTAGGCATTCTAAAACCAATAAAAACTATGAATTTCTAACTAAATTCTTTATTCTTGACAAAAAGTTATTAAAAGTAAAAAAGTACTCCAACCTTTATGGTTTCCAGCAGCTTCAAAATCAATTTTTAGGAGGTGTCCTTCTACTTTTTTCACACACCAAAAGTTGCTAAGTATTGAATTCTCAACCTTAAATAGAGGTAGCAAAAAATTTCTCACCTAACTTAAATTAAAGCATTAACAAAACAACCCCTTTAAAAAATCAGATAAAAAGCAGCAAGATTAAAGCAAAATGTACAAAAAAATGACTGTCCTTCTACTTTTTTCACGCAGTGTAGATGACATATTTGATCCATTATATAACAAGGATCGAAAATCGCATAAGTACAGAGGGTCCTAAACACGTGTAGTGAACTCTAGAATCACAAGAAGGTGCTGCAATACAAACAGGAACTGAGCAAATGTTCTTCTAACTCGAGGGCTGGCATTGTAAGCATTATTTACTTGGTCCATACATTCTTCCAGAAAGAATTACTAGTTAAATTTATCAAACAATCTTGCAAGAGGTTCTATCTGAAATGCTGAATGAGTTCCGATGCATTTTAGTAGATGCATTTGATTTCAACACGAAGGACCAACAGCACAGACGTCAGAGCATATATTAAGCTACTTTACCTGGATCCGTGATGGACAAATCGAATGTCCACGACGATCACCAGATCTGTTTCTCTTCGATTTTTCTCATGGGGATTTTAAAAGGACTTCTATATTAAACACCTGCATTGTTGTAGCAACAGGATGCGATGAAGATACATCTGGTATTTTTGAAAAGGTTCCGCAGTTTCATGCAACTTAGATGCCAGGCGTGTCTTTATACATCTGGTAAAAACTTTGAGCATATCATGTAGGCTGAACATTTAGCCCACATTAGTCGCATGTGAGTGAATAAATATCAAGAAAATGATCTGTAATGGCTTCGCTTCTTCTCTTTGTATTATGTATTATTTTAGACACCTTGTAACGCCCCCGGATCGCAGTTGCTACCCTATGTTTCTATGCGTTTTTTTTATCCTTGTTGTAAAAACGATCTGCCGTGTCAATTTGTCCACGTTGTTTTGCAATATCCTATATACTACATTGCATCTCAATTAATCACTTAATATGAATTTTGTTTTTTATTTTGCATTCCCAAAAACTTCATTTTATACTGTATGGGAAGTTTCGAATAACATAAAGCACAACTAATAGCTCATTGCTTTATTTTGGTAATTCATTCTTGAAATTCGTAGCAGTGTTTGCTTCTCACATTTTGGGTGTATTTTCAAACTTAATAGCGAATTTCTTAA
>JAPMOQ010055010.1:0-10075 GCA_026543055.1 Argiope trifasciata | reverse complement strand
CTTCCCAATACTATACAAAAAGAGAATTCACTTCGTTCGTGTGAGATCATCCTCTTATATATTCTCCGTGACAGGATATCGAATTTTTACTAAAGTCTCAAATCTAGCTCTTATAAGAAATATCACCAGAATTCTTGAAACTGCAAGAAACCTTTTGGGGGTCAAAATAACCGAATTTGTTTTCACGTTGATTTTCAGTACAGATGGTCAATGACTTATTATCCATTGATAGTTTCGGTTGATAACCTCTCATTACTATGGTACTAACTGCGCAAGGAAACAATACTGCAAAAATTACAATATTTTCCTTTAAATCAATGGGAGTTGACTCTCCAAAAACTTTTCACATATTCTCAATTAAAAGAGTTTTCTCAGAGACCGTTTTGCATGTCATTGGTTTACTATAGTTAAGAAATAGTAGCTTTGGCGTGAATTTAACATTTTTCATGAATCTTTCGCGTGATCTTTGGCAAGGGTTTCGGCGATTATTTCATTGCATGCTATTGATAGTATCCGAAAATCGAATTTGTGTTTTAGATGCTTTTTCTCAACCGATTGAAACCAAAATTTGACACAAACTACCACAAAGATCTAAACACTAAACTACCAAACTACAAAATTCTGTTCCAAATTTAATACATTGAAGATAATGCGTTTTATAACTATTTTGTTTACATGTTTCTGATAGGAGAGGGCGACAGATGACCAACCACTTTTGGGATTTAACTCCAAATTTGAAAGGTGCTTACACTATAGATGTTAAATCTGTGTTCTTAATTTTATCAATATAGCTCAATTCATTTTATATTTATCATGTTGAATTTTTTCTTAATTAGCTGGATACATATTTTCTTTGAGCAGATTTTACTCAAAATTTAATCGAACTCTATAATTTTGATGTAAAGATAGAAAATTTGATAACCAAAATTCATCGTTAACTCAGAGTTTGAATTTCTTGTCACACATAAACATTTTTTTAAAAATGAATTTTTCGAATTCAGAAAGGTCTAAAACCAGGAGATTCATCAAAATATCGTATAACATTTTTCTATGTTTAATATATACGAAATTAAAAAAGCTAAGATATGTAATATTTGTAGTTTAAACATATTTAATTTCATTTTTAAAGTCTAATATCCTCTGTTTTTTTCAGTTGCTCTCCATCTTTTACTGGGAAAAAGTGCGAAAATAGAATTTCTGCTGAATGGAAATTCCATGATCTAGGAATCGTTATAGGCATATCCATGGCACTAATTCTCCTGCTCATAATTTTATCTTTACTACTTTTCTACTATTTTAAGAGGTAATTAGCTTTAAAGGATATATTCTTGGGTAAAACATTTTTTTAAATTAATTAAAAATTTCTAACTATTCATCAAGTATTTAAATGTTTATTTTTATGCTTTAGTTACCAATGATTTAATGGCAGTTATGTAAATTATCTTCTTACTGTAGATAGCCGAATTCTACTAAAGCGTTCTATTACGTTCTATTACTAAAGCATTCTATTACGTTTCAATTGGCTTTCTTACTTATACGTAATCGTTTATATTATCATGTGAGAACATGATATTGTTTTCGTAAAGAGATTTTTAATAATTGAATCTCGAAATCGCCAAAGCAATGAATAAAGCATAAATGGCAATAGTCATCAACATCTTTTAATTGCATATATTTTGTTACCTGCTTTTATCAGTATTGCTTTATTATTCCTATGCTTCTTTAACAACAGATGAGTTTTCAATAAGTTGATGTAGAACTATAACATCATAGCTGTTATTTTCTTGGAATGTAATTTTTTCGGCGCAAATTAAATAATTTAATTTTTATAATATGTTAAAAAACTTCTCTCGCGTTTAATAAAAGTTTTGATAAAAGTATTTTATCTTTTTCCCGTTGCAAAAATATCCCTTCATTCATTCATTCACAAGAGGAAAACATTGAAGGATTTGATTCCTGTTCCAAGATTAATCCATTATGAAACTATTTTATGATCTCAGAAAATAGCATTTTGTGTTTACAAAAATTTTGTTTTCTTAAAAATTCTATATAAATTAATATGCTTAAGAATTTATTGATAAATAGGTAAAAAGTTTATCATTTGGAAATAATATACTCTTTAAACATTTGTTAAAGAGCTTTTTCTGGCATATCGCTGCTTATTTGAGTTTTGAAATTCACAGATACAGAAATATTTAGTTACAGATAATCAATTCTTTGACAAATTGGTCCAAAATATGACGCACACATCTTGATATCTAGTTGTAAAACTGTTTATAAACATTTAGCTATTAGGTTTCACAAGCATTTGGACCAACACACAGACTTCGTGTAAATAATTTCAGCCAGAGTTTGATATAAATTTAAAATTTTATTATAGAAACTATGCACCAAGTTTCTTTTATAGATTTTTTAAAAAATATCCAAGATATATTTAAAGAATAAAATTTATAGAGATTAATAAAAGAGAAAGAAAGAAAACTGATAGTTAGAAAACAATGATAGTGACCAACATGTACAAATCACTCTGTGGACACAACTTTAGAGAAAGAGTTAGTCTCTCGATCGAGCTCTGGCGACAGTTAGAGTCTCTCAATTTTACATGACATCTTTTGGAATTATGTGGAATAATTCTTGAATCTCGACTCCTAATTAAGATAGAGCCATACTTCTTGCATTTCCAGCAGTCAATATTTTCCGCCAACTCTTGTGATCACTGATTGTTATCCATTAAGAATATCTTCAAATCTCTTTCCAATCAGAAGATTAGCAAACCAAGGAAATAATATAATAGATTTATAGCAATATTACTTGGAATAATGTTTTTAAAATGGGCTTTCGTTTCTTAACGAATCTGTTTCCTTCAAAAATCATACGCTTATATATATATTTTTTCTTTTTTCCAGAAGATCTGTCAGATATTCTACAGCATTGATGTCAAAAAATGAAAGCCATGGGCCTGTCGCTTCCTACTCTAAAGAATAAGTGGAACAGTGGTTGAGTAGAAATTGTAACATTCATACATATTTGGAACTATAGGTGATTGATAGAAACCGAAACAAATTAATAATGTAATTTTAAAATTCTATTGTGCAATAACTTTATCAGTTTTCTGCAATAAATTGACATTAAAAAAATCAGTACTTTTCAGTATTTTCCTTATTTCTGTTCTGTTTGAGAATTAGTGAATAATATATTTTTTACACGAAGAAATAGTTTAATGAATTGCTTATTAGGTTTATACATCGTTATATATACGTCTGTGAAACGAACGAAACTACTTATAATCTTAAATAGGTGGTGCTTTTGAAATTTCGTACATGTATATTTTCTAGAACAATGCTTTTTTTTAACATTTTAGAATTTAATTTTCTAAGTTAATCTATTAATTTAATTATTTTTTATTTTCTTACTACTTACTTGGAAATTTGAAAAAAAAGTTTTCATTGATATTGTCCTTTAATTGAGAAACAACAAATTTTTGTAAGAAAGCATTATGTTGCGATATTTTTATGTTACTAACGGGATATATATAAAATGCAAACAAACCTAAAGCAAAAATGTGCAGTTAAATACAACATATTTATTGAAATATATATGAGGAATATAAGAAACAAAATTAAATCATGCGCATTTATGTATTTGGAGGGATAAGCAAAATCTTAAGACTTTAACCAGAGGAAGAGAAGACTTAAGTTTCATAAAAGAAATTGAAATTATAGTAGAGTGTATATTGAAGTTTGAAATTAATACACACTTTCGTAGCATAATTATGAATATTTAACGTTTTTTATGTTCCCCATATCTTTCAAAAAATTATGCCATTATTCGTTTGAAAAACTTCCACAAATGCTTAACCACCACAAAAAAATCTTTTCAGAGCGGTGGTGAAACTGTTTTTTGCCATGAATTTCCCAAATGTACCCCATACTCTTTCAATAAGACCTACACCTTACTTTATCACTTTTGTTTTTCGAAAAGAACATTCATGCATGCCATAAATGATATTTGACATTATTCATAAATTCCAATATTGGCACAAATATGGCATCAAAGATGCAATATAATGTCCTGGCATTAAGTTTGTTCATTCATACTTCCCTTTACAAAACATGATGTTATTTATTCCCATTCAACATCATATTTGCCAACATTTTAACATTACTTATTCAATAATAATTGGTTGAATGAACAATTATTACAAGTTAGTGTATTCATAGTGCCTTTTGTGAGATATAAAATTGCTCTTCACAATTCGATATTATATTTGTCTAGATACTGCAATGCAATTCCGTAGTGCTATTATTTTTAACAAGCATCGGGATGAGAAACTTCCGATATGATGGTATTGTTCTCGCCACCCAAATAGATTCAGAACAAAATTGGGGTTAGGTACCTCAAATTGATGATGGGATGTACTTCCTTAGAAAAGGATTGTAAGGCTCTTAGGACTCAACCATAGTTCCAATGAGTGTCGCTGTCGTGATGGTCCGGTCATTTAGTGTCATCCATGTGCCTTAGGGAGAGTTAGAGTAGTCAATTTATGACTACCACAGCATCATCAATTCTGTGGTGATCAACTTCCAAAAGGCCGTTAGAAGAAACAGTGTTTCGAAATATTGGCCATTAAAAATTATGAAAGGGTGGAGGACGGACAAAAATGCTCAATTTTATACGATTACCTCTCAGTTTTACAAGCCATACAGTCATTTCGCAATTTTAATAAGGTAATAGGGACGATAAGAGAAAAGATAAAAAGTGTTAAAATTAACAAGTCGATAGAATTGAATTGGATTAAGGCCCATATTGGGATATATGGTAATGAAAAGGCGGATAACTATGCGAAGTTGGCGATACAGAAAGAAAACATTGATATTATTGCCCCCAAATCAAGTGGTGTTTAAAAAAGGGAATTGAGAGACGAAATAAAGCTACAATGGTTAGACAGATGGTATATGTCCGAAATAGGAAGAGTAACTTTAGACTTTATTCCTAATCTTGAAATTAAAATAAGAAGATATTATCCACTTATAATCCAAATAATATCTGAACATGGGAGATTTCCTGCATATTTCCAAAGATTTGGAAGAACGCAGGAAAATAAATGCATTTGTAGAAAAATTGCTACTGTTTACCACTATTCAATGGAATGTATGGAGATATCAGAGATAAGTAAGGACCTGAAGATTGTCAATAATGATTAAGTACAGTACTGATGGTACCAGGTAATCTCAAAACCCTGAAGCATATGATGTTAACGATTGATAGTTTCATTTTAACTGTTTGAGAGAGTGCAGATGGGGAGAAAGACAGCTGTTTACTCACCCGAAATGAAAGTTAATTTGACTGTTTGGTCGATGTAATGTTGGACAATACTTATTCAGCAGTCGACCTCAACAAATCCTGTCGGTACTGCTACGTTCAGTGGTGGCGGGGTGGTCGGCTTATGCAAGAAGTATTTTGAAATTACAGCCAAATATCCTGGTATCTTGAAGTGAACAATAAACAAAATCTGTTTCCTTTTAGAAACAATAAATTTTTTCACTATTGATCGATACAGATGATGTATTAACGATATTGCTCCCATATCATCTTTTGTAGGAAATACTTCACAAAAGACATTTAATTTTTTTTCCAAAAGCTCTGTTTCATCTCCTGTTCAGCGACTAACGGGATATCCTGGAGTCTGGTCTTATCTACATCCCTTCTATTAATTTGGCAGTAGCGATTCGATAGCTTCCTCTTTCAATAACAGCATATAATAATTCTTATTTGCAATAGCTTTGACTGGTTGGAAAAAAAATTGGGCTAGCTAATAAATATGTCATTTTTATTAATTATTTTTTGTAAATATCTAAAAAAATTTGAAAAATTACTAATTCATTAGAAAAAAACCTAAAAAATGATTTCCCTTGAAATAATCCAAAATATTTACAAGGTCTAAATCATCTACATGTATTGATTTTCCTTTTTTACTGTAATATACCTCCAATCTTGGTGCCTATAGAGTTCTTTTCCAGATGAATTAGTACAGACAGATTTATTGATAAAAAAACACGTGAAAATTTACATTAGAATACAATGTATTACAAGAAATAAAATAAAGTATGTTTGATAAGGAACAATAAATTCATGAAATTTGGTGAAAAATATAATTTTCTTGAAGAAGGACAAGAAGGACTTAGAAATATTGATGAAACATTGATGCAGTTTAATCAATGAATTTAGTGGCGAGAGTAAAGAAATTATTCTGATTCTGTATTTGAGTAAAGAAGGCCTTTTTTATGCTAGGCAAACTGCACTAAGTTCAAGTTCTAGATATGATCTGCGATTCATATTGTTTGCAAAATTGAGAGAATAAAAAACATAACTTATGTGGATAACACGATTCTTGAGCGTATGCCTCAAAATACCTTGAACTAAAATTTTATTATGTTCCTGTGAATAATATGATAGTTACAATCTCGTATATCGGGATAGTCTTTTTATAGTCGCCCTGTATTGTAATCACCAAACCACTTGATCTCGAGACTTTTGGACCTTTCTAGTGCCACAAGACATTTTTTTAGAATTATGTTTGTCTGTCCATAAACAGAATAATTTCTAAAGACTTTCAGTGCTAGATAATTAAATTTTTCAGCTGTTGGCTTTTCACCAAATTTGGTATAGTGGACAAAATTTATTCATAGAAAAATTATTTAACTTTCTGTCCAAATTCAAACAAGTGGTATGTGTTATGTATGAATAAATTGCTTTATAATAAAATAAACATGTTATTTGATGCTTTATACAAATTTTAAATTGCGAAGTTATGTGTTTATAAGTCTTGTAAAGAAGGAGGGACATCTATTTTGATTACGATTGTTTTTGGTAATGATTGAAAGGCACATGTATTTCAAAATATTCTTACATCCTTTGGCTAGTACAAAGTGGAATTAATAACAATTGGATTAAAAAATAAGGTAACAATCTTTCCCTGACCCAGGGCCAAGTTGATACCGGTTAACAGGTCGTTGGCACCATACGCGGGGCAGGATGGCATTATGTATTTGAACTTCTCTTTAATTTTGAAATATTAACATATAAAAATATTAAGTTAAAAAATGTTTAAATTATGAACATTTTTTGAACTTAAACTTAAATAACTGAATTTAACTAAAACTTGCACTGTCTTTTCCAAATTTAAAAACATTTAATAAAGAACCAACGTACTGAATTCGATTCAAATCGCAAAAAGGTATTTTGGCTCTTTGTTGTCTCAATGTTCAAAACGGTGGCTGAAGCATTTTTAAATCAGGCCTTGAGACAACTGTTATTTCATCGTTGTTGGGAAAAATAAACGCATTAGAACATTTTTTGGGGAAGTTCACCTTCCATTATTGGATTTGGTGCACCATCCCATTATTGGAAAATGTCAGTCTGTCTGTCTACCTGTGTGTCTGTGACAAAGATAACTCAAAAACGCTTTAAACTAGTACACGGTCTTTGTACCAAATTCGTAGATTTCTATCAAATTTTGAACAAACCTCTCAGAGGAACTCGGTGTATACGGCTCTTCCAACGTAATTTAACACATTAACTACAAAATGAAAAGAATTTCATTCAATAAAATTCGATACACAGAATTATCATATATAGTGTAGACATCTTTCAAATGTCAAACCAAATCCAGCAAGAAAGTGACAGTTTTGTGAACTGTACTTTTAGAAATGTATAAAAAACACAAAAACTTAAATATATTAAATTTGGTATGTCATAATGTGACTACAAATGCATTTTTATGACAAATTGTTTCTTCAATCAGTACGAAAAAATTCTTCAAAAACGAAAATTAAATTTCCAGATAGTGCTAATGGTATCTTATGAAGTGATCGTCAAATGATTCATCATGGATTCGCCGATAGATTCATTAAAAATGCTAAATTCGCGCCAAATGTTAGTATTTCTTAACTATTGTACCCAAATGCTAAACAAGACTTTATCTGGGACAACTCCTTTTTTAGAATATATACGGAGAAGTATTTTTGGGGGGGGGAGGGGGAGTGGAACCCCCACTGGGTTTTGTAATTCTTATTTTGAGTAATGTTTTTTTGTTTGTTTGTTAAATAACCGAAATATTTTTTTTATTTAAAAAAATATATGAAACTAAAATTTTTATTTTTCTTTGAAAATTGAGTGTTACAAAAAACTAAAGTGAATATAAAAAAGCTTCAGAAAAGTACTTCTATTGTTTAATATTTTCATATCGTCTGGATACACCAAGTCATTTACGAAATTAACATGTGTTTCCGTTCCTATTAAACGCCTTTTTCATCTTCCGCTTGTGAATTTCCTTACGGCTTTAAATATTTCGAATTTCCTTTTTTAATCATCGAACGGCGTCCGTGGGCAATTCCGCAGATAACGAGTTAAGCAATCTGGTTGATAAGATCATAAGCTTTTGAGAGGCTGACCGTTTATAAATAGGTGCATTTTGAAGTGACCAGACACTGAAAGTGTTTTCGAAAACCTTTTTTGTTATTTAGTAAACGGTTATATGATCCGTGTTATTTCAGATTTCATCATTTCAAAACTCAAAGGCGGATTTACGTACATGAAAGTTTGCTATTCCTAGTTAGAGAGCTGAAGTTGTCGCATGGATTTTTTTAACCGACTAATTTAGCAGTTTTGTTTCGATTAGTGTTTGTAGCCACAGTCTGACCACGTGTGGAATATTCCATATCTAGCATGATGGTCTTAAATCTATGAAAGACTACATGCGTGCTATCTGAGAAAGGATAAAGGATGAATTTGACGAACACAATTGCAGTAAGTACTTATTCATTTCCTACTATTAGTTCAAATTCTACCTAAATATATTTATTTATATATCTTGTTCAATTTTTAATCGTTCATAAAATACTTTTTATTCCTCTACTCAAGTAAATTTTTTAACACTAATAATGGGTGACATTTGATGTAAATACAGTTAATAAAGTTTTTCTTCAAATATTTATTCATTCCTTAAATTTAGTTCATTTTTAATACTTTAAATAGAGTTTGAGCAGTTTGTAATGAAAATTGAAATGGACAGGCAATAGCTCAATTGGTAATGCAAGGATTTCAGTATTTCTCACGTAAAAGGTGAAGAATGCGAGTTTATTTCATACGAAACTAGTTTTTTTGTTACTAATTTTTCTGATAATTATTTAATAAAAAGTAACTAAAATAAAAAAAAATTCTTTATTAACCTAAGTAGGAAATAATTTTAAATTTTTTTATATTCGTTTATATTATTACTTTCCCATATACATAGGGTCAGTATACTTAACGGCAAAGAATTCGTGATTTTGACGAAACTCCAGTTTCAGACCACAAGTTTGAAAAATGAACTTTTCGGCAATTTGTCACTTTATCTATAAATATTATGACTCAAAAATGCTTTGAATTATGCAAATGAAATTTGGTATATTGATTTAACCCTTTGACTACCAACAGGACACACACACACACACACACACATACACCCTAACTTTTTAAAATCAGCTTAGCAATTATATTTGGCCACCATGTCTTGGTCACGGGAGAGGATTAAAAGCGTTTGAAAAAAATTCGAATAGATATGTGTAATATTGAAGATACCGTCCTTTTCTACGCGATTACAGAGAGAAAGATGATTAAGAATTGGTAGTGACAGGGTTGAGACCAAACTTGTAGGTTGCTATTAAATTTTAAATGAAATTCAACTGGGATAAACTATGTCGGCCTGGTTGTTTTGAGTACAAATGAATCTGACACTTCCAAAATGTGTAAGTTCATGTAGATAAAATTTGGTACATAGCTATAACATCTAAACAGCGAATTATTAAATTTTGAAGCAAATCTGTCAAAAGATCGATCATTTCTAAGCCTATACTTTGGCATGCTCAAATTGGTTAGTAAAACTGAAGAGTTAAATCAACGAAATTCTGTATATATATAATCTTGTGATTACAACTATTGTTCCGTGTCAACTTTTAGTCTAGATCGATTGGAAGAAAGCATTTAGAATATATACCGGGTGGCCAGAAATAAAACACCCCTACTCTGACCTCCC
>JAPMOQ010054994.1:0-20447 GCA_026543055.1 Argiope trifasciata | reverse complement strand
AAAATAATTTTGTATCGTAAATAAATATATCATTGCATTTTGAACAAAGATTCAATCATTCATTGTTTTTATTGATATGTTACTTTAGCAATAAAAAAAAATTGTTAATACATAAAATAATATATTAAAGGGGCATCTACATAGTAGGGGCAGACATTGTTCTCATCATTTGACTACAATTCACAATTTTGATGTGTATTCTAAAATACCCTTTGTTTTGTTTGAAAATGTTAGTAATAAAATTCTAAACTTGTAATTAAAATTTTAAAGTATTGATTTTTTTTGTCTTTATACTACATATAATTAATAGCATGCTGTAAATTACACAACAAATTTTTATTCTCACTTTCATGTTAGAGTAGTTCTGTATACTTCTTGTTCTAATGTTATAGTCAAAATACATGTTAAGGTCAAAATATATTTATATAAGAAATTTTCTTTATAGCAATCTTTTTTTCAATTAAATAATGTTTCAGTTCTAAAATACTATCATATTGCAGCAATTTATAACCATATAGAATTTTTAAGAAATATACTTTCAATGATGAAATTTGATTTAAAAAATTAGGATTTATATTGTCTCAATTATTGGTACTAATTGCATTTGGCAACCAGCCATTATATTTCATTTAAATGGTTTGGATATAACGTCATATCTATGATTTCCATATATTAAAAATGTGTTATATTAATTGTTTTCAATATATTCTATTCATTCTTATGTGGATCTTTACAATGGTGATAATTACCATGGCATCATAGTGTTATTTAAAATTTCAATATGTAGCTCATCTATCTTTTAAATTTGGCAAGTATTATTACTCCACTTTGTTTATTGGCTTTGTAAGCTAAGCAGAATCCTTCTTTTCTTTTCAGCAATTAAAAAAAAAATCGAGCAATTATATATTAGACGAAACAGTGAAAATAATTAGTATTTTCAGGTGACAATACTATTTAATATAGGAAATTAAGCACATTTTTTTTAAAAAAATTACCAAAATTTTGAAAATATTTGTGGAATTATTAAATTAAAATTATATTGAATGTTTGATGAAATAGTGAAAACAGTTTTGTTTAAGGGCAACAGTGCAATCTGTTATTGGAAATTAGACAAAAATTATTTCTAAAAAATTCAGAAGAAAGTTTGCATTGCTGTTCAGTTAATATTGTTAAAAGGATATTTAAAAAATATTTTAATGCATTATAAAATTTTTTTCATAAATTACTTTTGCAGCAAAAAAAAAAAAAAAAAAAAAAAAAAAAAATTCTAATTAATTTTAAGTTTTTAAAAATCACTTTGAAAAGACACATTTTTACATTCCATGGTATATTTATTAAAAAATTTGATTGACTGTTAGTAAAATGATCTGGCCTGTAGACCACCAACACTCATACATTCATCTATATTATTAATGCATAAGAGATCAAAACTTTTAAAGAAATAATTGACTTTTTAAAGCTTAGATAATTAATAGATTTATTTAAAAATGCTCATAAAATTTTTAATCAAATAATTTATAAAAATAAACAATTTTTTTATAAAAAAATAAAATTATGTATCATATTTAAAATTGTCGATGAAGTGGTTTAAAATTACCCTTTTTTATTGCATAATGATATTCATAAATCAATCAGTTTTAGATACTGACTTAATTGATTGAAATTTATCACTTTTCATTTAAAATAGCAGTGTCTGAAAAATAATTTGTTAAATACAATTCACAGAGCAAAGAATCTAGATAAAAGCTAAACATTCTTCATTTAAAGCATTTATAGATGCGTTATATATTATGCAATTTTCATTTAGATCTTCTTTACAGATGTATTTATAAATGTTTACATATTGGCTACTAGGCCTTGAATTGTAGAAAAAACATATTCCATATTTATTTTATTTCATGCAGTCACATGCTGAATGTTACATTTTTATATGTTTAATTTGCAATAATATATTTATTTTTTTAATTTGAATTTTTGTCAATCTGATGACAACATAGTGATAAAAGATAGATTTTCCCTTTTCACTCTTAATGTTCATGTGCAGCTTAAATTTTATTTTTATTGCTGAAAAATATTATTTTTTTTATACATTAAATATATATAATTTTTTTGATTAAAATATTAGTATCAATAAAAAGATAATTTTTTTTATTTTTAATGTGATGTAAAAATCAGTTTTGTGTTATAACATTTTTTGGAAGTTATGGCAGAAAAATGTCAAAATTTCATTTAATTTTTATTTAATTCAAAAAAATCGGACTGAGGTGGACATTTCTGACCCTCAAAATATGCATGTGCCAAATTTAGTAGCTGTACGTCCAACGATCTGACCTCTAGAGTTCCAACACACACAAACATTTAGCTTCATTATAAGTATAGTTTACAGCTTCACACTAACATTTCATTGAGCCGAAGAGACTTTGAAGTTCCTCCTTCATTATTGTATGATGCCCGGAAACAATAATATCTTTAATTAATCCTGTTTTATTTGATGAACATTTCATATGTATAAGAATTTTTAAAAAGTACCAGAAGTTGTCAATATTTTTGAGGCAAGACTGTTTCCTTGCCATGATAACAATTCATACTAAATCACACTTTTAATATTTTTGGCTATGTGGCAAGGAGCTTAACCCAACTGAAGAATAAATGATGCATTATTGGAAATGAGATCACTGATGGAGAGTGTAAGTTTTGGCTTTAAAAATGTGTCGGTGTATTTTCTTGCATTTAATGTTCCATCGATAACATGAAAGAGACTATTTTTGTTATTGTTGAGTTCTACCTCTTAGTCCAACATGTAATAATCTTCTGATTGTTCTGAAACAAATTAAACATTATTCAATTGACTTCCAGTGCCCACTGATGTCATTCTTCTAATTTGGATACATGCCTTTTTATTATTCTGTCAAAAACAGATGTGGTGTACCTTTTTCAGCGATTTCCTGATTTTTTTATTGAATTTGTGACCTGTATCATAAAAAGAACTTTCTGACTCCATTTGTAGTTACTGAACCACCCACCTGTCTTACAATTTTATATAGGAAAACCATATTTTTATAAACTCAATAATCTTAGATCTTTCTAGATCTAATCTCAATAATCTTTCTAGTTGCCCAATCAATTCTTTTATTTGGACCAATGATTTTTGACTAAATATTAGAAATATTTCCAAAAATTCCAACTATATATTAAAAAGTGTAACAAAATTTCTAACATGCAATTTAATTACATAAAAAACAGTCTACCTTCTACAGACAAAGCTTAGAAATGGCTTATTCTAACTTTAAACATATTAGCTTCTGCTATCAATTATTAACATTTGATTGCTTTCCAGAGCAAAAAAAAAAAGTGATTTGTCAGGAAAATTGGATATTACAATCCTCATTATCACTGTTTGTTATTCAGATTAAAGTAAAAATAACTTTTTTTTGCATTGAAAATATTTGGCTTTTGTATCAAAATCAGCATTAAATTCTTTTTAAAATATGAAAAAGTTGACATTTTGAGAAATGTAACATTTTCTATAAACATATAAAGTTAGAAACCATAACAATTTTCAAAAGTGTCCAAAATTTTGGTCACCCACTGTATATCCATCTTTATTATAAGTAAAGGTAACGAAGGTCCTATTATTATGAGTAAACATAAATGATTGCCCTTATTATGGATAATTCAAAAGAATTAATTTCTTAGCAGATATTTTAAAAAAACAAGGATTTATTTTTCTGATCTTTATATTATTTCAATTATTGATTTAACTTTACTTAACATATTGATACACAAACAAAAATGTTCTTTTGTATTAACAGGAGTTTTATTTTAGACTTGGTATTTTTAAAAATAAATTGATAGGGTGAAATTATAAGGTAATTTTTATCTACTGAAACCTATGCATTAAATATTTTCAATTGTAAAAAATAGATACTAGCAAAAATAGCACAACAGATCAAAAAAAGAAAAGAAGTTTATTATTTTAGAAAAAACAAACCAAAGACGTTGTAATCGAAAAATAACACTAGTAAATGATGTAGAAGACAAAAATCACACTTTGATTTTTAATTGTGTCATGTCTTCTTAATTAGTAAAAGTGGAAATACCTGGCATTCATCTGAATTATTAAACAACTTAATAAAGTGGTTGTTTATATGAACCTTCCTGCATTTAGCATGAACAATTTTTAGAATTTTCCCAACATTTTTAGTTCTCAATTATATAGATATGTACTGCTATTCTCTGACCCTCTAGGGTTGAAAACCATCATAATGGTACCTTAAATATTTCCTGCAGGCCAACAGTTTATATTTCCTTAAATATAAACTAGTAAATATTTCCAACAGTTTATATTTCCTTAAATATAAACTGCTGTTGCATCAAAAATGCTATAAATATGTACCTTTTATTTTATGCTATACATATATATATACATCAAGGCATAATATTTTTATTAGATAACTGAAAATGACAGATTGCAGATTTGAGACCAATTTTATTGATGAGATGTTACATGCTTGACATACATATTGTTCAAATTGATTATTATTTACAAACCATTGTAAGATGACATTGAATCTTCTATGTGATATGTAAATCAAATTCTAATATATAGTGAATATTCCAAGAAGGTATACATTCTTCATAGAATAAATGTATTACAACAATATATAAGCCAATGTCAGTTTGCCATGCAGTACTTATGTTTTTTTGCACATTAGCTTGATAAAAATCATTTACAGTATAATAATTAATTTACACAAATTTTATTCTTGATCAAACAAATTAAACAGATTATTATTTTTGAAAAAAAAAAAATATACTTCAGAGGTTTTCTTTAATGATTTAAATTGAAATTTCATGTTCAAAGGGAAAGCATTTATAATACAAGTAAAATACATTGATTGTTTATTACTCTAAACATTACATAATGAAAGAATAAAAAAATATATTTTGTATAAATTCTACTCAAGGGAAAAAAAGATTTCTACAGAAATCAATATTCTAAAATCTCTATTAAACTATCTAATATCTGGCATTTCTATTTACAGAATTTAATAAATAGGTCTCCCACATTGTAGTTATACTTTTGATTTGTTTTAGTTAAAACATTTCAAAATTGGACATTTCATAATTAACATAATCAAATAATTTAAAATCAACAAAATTAAATAACTTATGATTTTGATATTTTTCAAATAAAAATAAATTTATAATTCCAAGCCAACGTACACTTTCCATTAAAAATAGATACATAAAAACTTTAAAAAAATAATGAATACGATAAAAATTACACATTCATTGTCCACATTAACTACAAGTATTAAAGTAGATTTTCTCCTCAATGAAAATTGGAATATATATACATATATATAAAGTTCTATTAAAATGAATTTACTGATGCTCTGTAAATCTAGTGTTACCCATAAGAAGAATCTTTTTTGGAAGAGGGCTAGGTTGTGGAGACAAAACAGTAACAGTGTTTCGTGCTAAGTCAACATTAGTGACACATATAAATCCAATCACATGCATTAACATTAAATCTTCTTTAAAATTATCTACAGAACTTAATCCAAGAACTTGATTAACAAGATTATAACCAAGAGGCACATGTTCAAGTTTAGCATCACTTGGTACTACATCAATCAAATATTGATCATCTGTTACAGGTCTAGTTACAACTTTAAACACTTGAATATCTGAATAATTAACTTCAAATGTAAAAGGTTGTAACTGATTGGTTGATCCATAGAAATATTCACGGACACGAGCTTCTCTGGACTGGGTTCTTGCAGGCCGGCTTCTTTCGACAACACCATCCATTTTAGGAATAAAAATCATTTTCACACATGCAGGCATGTCTTTTTGTAACTGTGTATACAAACGTTCTTCCTCCAGTACACACAAGACATCAATTTCAAAATTCATGGCTACAAGAGTGATGGCATCATATCCATGACCTCTTACCCAGCCACAACTATTAATAATCACACCTGAAGTCCTAATATTTTGACTTGTCTGTCGTAGACCTGATCGAAGAGTTTGCCCTAATCTTTTCAACAAAAGAAAATACAATATTATATTATGACCTGGACTCTTGTAACCAAATTCATAGACTTGAACAGCTTGATCATCGAAACCAGTAACTATGTCAGCAGGTTTCTCAACAGTAAGAACTCCTATTGTACCTGGTATAGAAATGGAATTCTGTCCAACATCTAGATCTATAAATAAAGGACGTCGTCCCAGACGAGCAGCATAATTAAGCAAAAATCGACATAAAGTACTTTTACCAACATCAGTTGGTCCAACAACAAGTGTAACAGGTCCTCTCTTGTTCTCAGCTTCAGCCTGAAGCCTACGTTCTTCTAAGGAAGCATGAAGAACTACATTGAGAATCATAGTAGTGTCGCTTACAATATAAACTGCTTCCGGATCTCCACTTAATTGAATAACGCAACCATGCCACGTGAATATAGCAATCGATGAATTTGATGGCAAAGAATACTCTTCATTTAATACCATTTCAGCCCCATATATCTCAGCTAAACCACTAGTGAGTTTTATTTTAACATTAGTGGAATCTTCTCCCACCAGTATTCGAAGTTCATTTTCAACTTCGAGTTTAAAAGTTTGTATATCGTCTATATTCTCAGCCATTTTGCAAAAGATAAATCGTTTCAGATAATGGAAAAAGATATATATTAAGAAAATATACAGGTGAAATCAAATAATAAATGATTATAATGTATATTTCGAAAAAAATATGAAAGATTTTTTTAAAAAATTCGTGCAGTTAACCCGGCATGATGGAGAATCAAAATACAAACATGCTCTCCGTGGTTAACAGTTAAAAATTAAGAGACATGGTATCTCTTTAAAAAATTGACATTTTATTATAATTAATTATGCTATCGTACAAAATTATTACTTGAAATTCCTGTTTTGATAATTCATTCTTTAAAATTTCCTAAATGTCAACAGCTCCAAAATACATCTTAAGTCATAATTTTTTTAGTCACATGACTGTTAATCATATTTTCGATTAGGAATGATGAACATTTGACGAACTGTTGTTTTTGTACTTAAAATCAGAAAATTACAAATACCAATGTTGAATAATGCTCAAGAAGTGGCATTATTAAAATCATCGACATGATCTTAATGTTATCTTTTCGATTACAACCTTTGAGTCATGATACTAACAATTCAAATTATTTTGCCCGATCCTGTTAAGTTTGAGAATAAAAATCCATTGATTCACATAAAGACCCTTGAACATTGATCCATATTCAGAGAAACCTGAAAGGAAAAGTATAGACCTTCTAACAGCTCTCCCAAGCAATGGCTGGGATGGATTAATTTTGAGGATTTTAACAGCGCAAAAGTCAATTATAACCATACTGCGTCAGCAATCGCTGGGCATTGGGCAATGATCATCACTTGAAGCGATAAATTATCTCATTTTTGTACTCAGAGTTTTTTCCCTCCTCAAGAATACAAATAATTTTCTCTTATCCGTGATCATACTATTCTCCCATCAAGGCCAAAATCACGGTATTCACGATAATAGATGGATATGAAAAAATGTCTCATTTAAGACGAATATCAATTACATATATTTTATTTTGCTTACTCATTATAGTAAATTCTTTATACTAAATAGGCATCAAAATATTGCCCTTTTATTCTAAAAATGAAAACTTATTGCGTATGTTGTATCTTTTTGCTAACTAATGATAGATTCTTTCGGTATCTCTGCAGTCGGGACTGAATTTACTTTCAAAGCCCGCAAAGAGCGTTCTCTTACAGCATTCTATCTTCACAAATGTTTGCCACTTTCATCAATCTCTACATTTTCTTTTAGCACTTTTTGTACAGTGTATAGTTTCATTTACCCTCTTTTACTCAGTCAGATTACGCAGATATCCAGATTTCTTTCTTTTGCTTTAAATTCTTTATTCTTTTGAATTTACTTTTATGCTAACATTCGTTAGGAGAAATTAACAATTTGCATTTGTAATTTACTATTTTTATATAATTGGTCTGTTAACAAGTCTTATAACATTTTGTTAAATTAACAAAACAATTTTCCTACTCAGTGCAAAATAGGTAGACTGAATAAAAACAAGAGGAATGAAAGATTTTGAAAATATCAAATTGTTATACATACTTCATTGCAATAATGATGCAAGAAGCAATGAGGCAACACCAATTGCCATTGTTAAGAAATATATGAAAAAAGAAATTATATACTAGACAGTTTTTTTTGTTATGTATATATTTAAAATTTTTAAAAAGAACTCAATAACCTGTGCATGTATCCTCCCCTTTTCCCCATGCTTAGATAAAATTGAAGAATTATTGCCATGAACGTTTTTCTATTCAAATATAAATGGATATTCTCTCAATGCTTTGCAATGGTAATCAAATGAATGCATCAGTCATCTTTGATTTATTTACTAAAAATAAATATAATATTCAGAAATAATTTCTTCTATCAGAAAATCATTGTAAAGAAAATTTTCAAAATACCAAATGAAAAAATATATGAATGCATCGTCAACTTAATTTTATGAAAGAATATCCTGTTTTTTTTTTTTTTAAATCCAGTTTAATAATAATTAAGTTTTATAGTGCGCATATGAACTTCGTTCCGAAGCAAAATTGAAAGTAATAAATCCATTAAACAGAGCAGGGTATTTATGTAAATTTTTATTCATTTTTTTAAATATTGGTATGAAACAGAAATTACGATTTTTATATTCTACTGGTCAGTATTTATTATGATAATCCATAAGGATTTGTACTTGCAAAAATTTTTAAATATACTTAAAAGATATCATGTTTCTATAAATCAATACTTAATTAATACAAGATTAAAGTAAAATGATAAGTATGATATTACTTATTACTCACCTCACACAAAGCAGGTTTCTATATAAGATATAATATTTTTAGATCTGTCTTGTAACTGCTTTGACTAAAAATAACTGTTTTGAAGAGACGGAGGGTGAACATTGCATGAACCCTTGCATGAACCCTTGAGATATTTAATCAATCAGCGCTGAAGGGATTGAGTGATTTTACAACTAAATTTCTCTCGGCTATAAATTTAGGAAAGTCGGCCTATTTTAGCCCTCCTCCCCTTTTAACAGTGGTGGGGTATCATCAAATTACAAAAGCATGGTAAATGTTTCCGTGTACAAATAAGATATAGCCTTATACTAGTTTACACAAGAATATTCTAAGCCATTGGCAGTGCAAAGTTCTTAAGAATTTACACTAGAAAGGCGCGTATTTCACTGCGAAGGAAGAAAACTCAATAAACTATAATTTTTATGTTTATATTTTTCTAACATTAAATATATACATTAAAGAATATGGAAATATCTGAATTATTGAAGTATATACATTTTCCTAACGTCAAAATAACAAAAAACGAACATGTTTCTAACATTGAAAAATGAATGTAGTTTTTCAAACAAATTGTTCTAGCTTCTTTTTTATAGAAGCAATTTTCATGAATCATGTAGAATGCATTTTAAAATTCCAATGCTGACGAAAATCAAAATTGTGTATTTTTTCAGAAGAAAGAATAAAAAGGAGGTCCGAATTATTATTATTTTTTGTTTCTTCCAGAAACGAATTATTCGGATTCTTGTTATAGGAATATGACAATTCTTAAGTTTCATGAAAGAATTTATGATCTGAATACTGTAATTATTGAAATGTTTATATAACTCGCATCGATATGTAACTCGTATCTATATTTAAAATTGCTAATACGTTAGAAGTTAAAAATGAAAATATTTCTTTTTTTAAATGTAATTCAAGGAACTTAACTGCTTGACAAGTTCCTTCATGAAGCAATGTATATCTCTTACAGGAAAAGGAATTTTTATAGTTCAGATGGAAAGAATGAAAGTTTTATTCATTTTTAAAAAAGAAAGCAGAACAAGAGGTTAAAATGTGCAAGAGTTACGCTTCAATAATTTGCTTTTATGCCAATTAGTATTTGCTACTAAAATCCCTTTTCAATTATTATTAACTCATTAATTTTTTTGTTAGAATTATGTTACATTTTTTAAAGAAAATTGTTGTCATGTATAGAAAAAATGCAAAACTGATGAATTAATTCCTTTTAATTCATTCAGAAATAAAAAAAAATTAAAAACAACATTTTAAATTTAAAAATTGCATTTGTGTGTTCTCTACTCATCATACAAAACGTAATAATTGGCTATTTTCAGAAACTCGGTAAAAAAAAATCTTGAGAAAATTATAAATATAATCTTAATATAAATACAGGTCACTGAGGCTATGTATATTTGTTATAGATCTAAAGAACCGAGTTAAAATAAATCAAATCTTTTATATTTTTTATTTGAAAAAAAAGAGGGAATACTGTTAACGTTTCAAAAATGAAGTTAATTACATATTCCATTGATTAGAATACACAGGAAATTTTATCGTTTTTCTACAGTAACTTCAGAATAAATTATTCTACAAAAAATGTATTTATACCATCTTAAAATTCAAACTTCTTTTTCAATTATGCAGTTTCATTTCCCTGTAATTTTTATATAATTTTTGCCAAATTTTTTTCCAAATTTAAGAGACAATTAAGTAAATGCGAACGATTGTGAAATAAAGAATTTTATCTGCATTTTTAAAAGCACTCTGGTTTAATTGACATTCAGATTTTAATTAAAATCATGACACTCTTAAAGTATTATATACATAATATATTATAAAGAATGTGTTTTTTATTATTATTAAACTATTACTAACGAAGTATTTTATTGCTAGCATATTCAGATGTATAAACTAATATTTTATTGAATACAGACCTGAAAACCAGACAGATAGTTGTCAAAACATTGTCAATCCCTCTACATACAGTCAAGGATGTGTATGCCTATCCCTTTTTAACCTTGAAAGGAGTGTCCTCTTCGATGAAAGAAATGGAACTATTTTCTGAATTACTGTTGCAGTTCCCCCTTTCCCCTTGTTTTATGATCGCAGGGTACGTTCTTTTTAGAAGGAATTTGTAGAATCTTTCAGCTAATCATAGAATTGAAATAGTGATATATATCAACTCTATGCAGCTAACTAAGCACGAATAAAAATTCACTGATTTGCAAGCATTCAAATCTGGGAGCATGAAATAAATTTTTAATATATATATGTTCTGTAATTTAAACGAACGTCGATTTTGTTTAGAATATGTTAAAGTAGAATAACCCTATTAAAAAATGTCTTTGCACCACAAAAACTAAATTTAAAAAAATCTTGGATACACCTGAAGTTGTAGGGACCTTAGGCGGTACCTACTCTACCTATTCGATAATCAGAATAATCTTTAAATAAGGATTATAACCAAACTATCGTCATTAAAATATCTTCCGAACACGCGCGCAAGAACAATATAAAACATGGAGATTTAAGGGGATGTGACTGTTTTTTAAAATGTTCAGAGAAAACTTAGCAACTTTAATATCTTATAAATATTAAAGTTATTTCGCTTTTAAATGTCATAGAAACATATGTAAAAATCGCGTGTAAAAAATGAACTCTTTAACATGTAATTATGCATATTTAAATTAAAAAATGACTGCATTTTATTCAAAAGCAGTAAGATATTGAATTTGCTCTCCCTATTTTTAAGTATGCGCTATTGATAGATATTTTTCGCTTTCAGAGCTATTGTAAACTAATATTTTCAAAAAAAAGGAAAATTTTACTCTATTTTGCATAGTTATAATATTAAATGTAGCATATGAATAACTGAATACACTAATTCATTGAACAAGCGAAGTGCATACTTAGATCAAATATCGAGTACATGTGTATGTGTGTGTCAGACACACGCATCTTTTCTGTCGAATGAGATGCGAACTATAGACTTGTGGTGACATCTTAATAAACAAGTAACTACCACTAAACATTGGTGGCCATTTTTGTATAGTGGATAAGTTACTGGCTTTCAAACTCGAACATCGCAGGTTCGATCCTTGGCGGAATTCAACCTACGTATTGGCACAATTCCGCCAACACCTACGCCAAATTGATGACCTTGGACGTGGTGAATTTTCAACAGCTCTCTTGGCGCCATCTCTCCATCAGCAAAGCAAAGTCGTCAGACTCACTTGACGCAGCAACACAAAGTCGTCAGACTCACTTGACGCAGCAACGCAAAGCCGTCAGACTCACTTGACGCAGCAGCAACGCTCATACACAAGCCATAACGCTTGGCGCAATAAAATCGTTCGTTTCTCTAGCGAACTCACTGGTAGGGGAGTATTGTGGGGACATCTTAATAAGACCGTAACTACCACTAAACATTGGTGGCAGTTTTTGTATAGTGGATAAGTTACTGGCTTTCAAACCCGAACATCGCAGGTTCGATCCTTGGTGGAATTCAACCTACGTATTGGCACAATTCCACCAACACCTACGCCAAAGACTGAATATCCGATAGTGAAATTAGACGTCCGATTACCTCTCATTTTAACATCTGTCGTTCCGATTTCTTTGTCGACCGACAAAGAACAGTTGGCAAAATGCGACATTTTTAACCTCGTCTGTTATTATGCTAAATGGTGAGCAAACTATGAGGTTTCATCTTATGTTCACGACAGTATCATCTTATGGGCAGAACTTCCCCGAAATCTGTAGCGCCTATATCTTACTCGACCAATCAAAAATAGTCTTCAAACTATAACACCTAATTCATTCCCGTTTACTGCTTGTGTTTTTTTTTATCGCCATAGTATCGCCAAATATTGCGCGAACGTCACCGGAGTCCGTCGCCTTGATTACTTGGGTAAAAATACACTACTACTAATAATAGTAATTATAACGTTTGCAAATGCGTTATCTTATTCACTTTTTCATTTCCTGTCGAATGTGATGCAAACTATAGTCTGAATATCCGACAATTAAATTTGATGCCCGACCTCTCTCCGACCTGACGGGGTTACAAATGTTCCAGTAAATGTTTGATGCTTCCAAATTCGATATCTCTTAAATGGATATAAACGTAATAATTGTTGATCTTACTAGTATTTTTCATGATTAAAATGATTTGATATTAGCATACTTTAATCATCTGTACCCTGTCAGCTTGAAAGTTTTATTGCCCTAGAATCCAGTAAAATTCTTTGTTCATGAAAGAAAAACAGAATTGTACTTCAGAAAACATTGATATTTATCAATTGTCAACAAAGAAAGAATAAAAGCTGATAATAATTAACCATTTAGAGAGATCGATTAAAAAATATGACAATAGCGGACATTTTGAGTTCTTTGCATTAATTTGATATTCCACCAGAATCTTGGTGTTTTAACAATTAATTAAAGCATCTGTTACAAAAGATTATACATGCTTAAATAATGAAAATATGAAACAAACAAAAAAAAAGTTTTCCTTTTCAAGACAGGATTTTCCGAGCCAGCTTCTACTATGCATAATTAACTTTAAGAGTCATATCTGTACAACTAATAAAGATGAATTTGTGTATGTATATTAGAGCTCTGCAGACTAGACCTTTTGACCTAGAACTATACCTATTCTTTATTTCACACTATTTTCATTGTATCGTTAACATTGTTTCAAGAAATATTTTGTGGCCTGATTTTCATTCATTGCTGAAAGCTAAGAAAAAAAGTTTTATTTAATATTTATACTGTTTAATGAACGAATACCAGAGTGCGTGGTCTCCCCAAAACTTTTTAGTATACGCTTGCAGGGAACTGGAGTACAATAGTTGCGAAATATTAACGTTTGTCATGAATTTAACATTTTTACTGAATCTATCATGTCATCCTTGGCGAGTATTTTGGCATTTAATTCCTGGCACGCGGTATTTGAAAATCGAATTTGCATTTTGAGCGTGTTTTTCCCATCCAATGGATACAAAAATTTGGTACACAATTTCGTTTACAACCACAAAATCTCGAATCAAATTTAATATTTTTTTAAGTCAGTGCGTTTTTGAGTTACCGCATTTACATGCTCTTGAAAAGACAAATGAACAAGCAATCAGTCTCTTGTAGTTGGATTCGGCTCAAAATTTGATAGGTCTCTCCATTATAGATATTAAATATGTGGACTGAATTTTATCAATCTTTCTTCATTTTGTAATCAGTGTGTTAACTTGTATTCGAACACTCAGACTTCTTCTGAACCGAGTTTGCTCAAAATTTGACAGAAATCTACAAATTCGGTTCAAAGAACCTATATCAAATTTATCTGACTACCTCAAAGCTTTCTTGAGTTATCTTTTCATAGACAGACATTTTCCAAAAAATGTGCTTTTCAAATGAAATATGGAGATTCGTCAAAACCTCGAGGTCCAATTTTCGGAAGATTACAATACTTCCTTTATACACCTTCTTGCATACAGCCGACCACCATGCCACCATTGAGCGTAGCAGTATCAACAGGATTAATACTTCCTTTATATTATCTTTATGAATATTTTATATATCTAAATGAATACAGACGAATCCGGTTAATTGGACCACCGGATAATCGGACCAGCCGCTTATTCGGACCGAATCCCAAATAACCGAAACAAATCCTATGTACATAAGCCTAATATTATTCGCTTATTTGAACCAAAATTCCGTTTAAACGGACCAAAGAAGGTGGCAGGGAAGATGAAAAAGAAGCCACAAGTCGCCTCCGTACAGCAGGAAATCCAAAAGGGAAAAGAACCAGTGGGAGGTGAGCAAGCTCTTTGTTTCTTAGAACGGGTAGCTTGGTAGTAAGTTCTTCAAACGTAGACATGAATTTGATAAGAACTTTTTTTTTTATTGTGCTTCGCATGCTGAGTATCATGTAGATCGTTTCGAAGAATTTGTTTGTAAATTTATTTTTCAATGAATAAAGTTCATAAGCAACAGTAGTTATTGTTTGTATGTTCGCCATACGCGTGTGCCGCACAGCAAAGGTCATAATGACATTTTAATATGTTACGTATAGCACGTCTCGTCTTGTAGCATAGGGCATGTTCGTGTAATCGGACCAGCCGGTTATTAGGACCAAAATGATCGCGTCCCGATCTGGTCCGATTAACCGGAGTCGACTGTATTTGTCTGTACGTCTCTTATGCGCCGTCGTACCGTTCATCTGACTCCGATAAAACTTCGACAGCATACTGCTTACACTTTTGCAAAGATTATAGGCATAATACAATAATCTAAAAGTATTAAAAATATTTTCATATCTATTTACCACATCTATTAACCAAGGATTAACCGCCAAATAACTCGCCAAGGAGACACAACAGATTCATTAAAGCTGCTAAATTCAAGCTAGATGTTTATATTTCGGAGCTATTGTACGTACTTGCTTAGTGAGTCTTTCTCTGAGGTAATAGTTTTATTTAGGGGAACCAAATCTACAGTTTTGAAATTTTAACTAAATATTCCATAGAATTTTAACGTTTTTTGCAATAATTTCCGAAAATATTAGATTGCATATAATTTTGCATCATCTTAGTTTTTATAAAATTGTCTTTTCAGCTGTATTAAAGAATTTATGGTGTAAATACATTTTCTATATTTAATCAGTTTTAAAAGAAAATATTTTGATCACATTTTTTTTTAACATTAAACTTGAGAATTCTGAATACTAAACGAATCATGAGATACAGTAAATAGTTTCTTTTATTACCATTCTGAAAGAACATCGAGTTTTATGATTCTAAAAGAACACACGAATCTAATACATAAAAATAAAAATTTGTATAATAAAATAATAAAAATAGAATGAATAATAGTATGCTTCTCCTTTATGCATCCTTCAATTTCAATGAATGCATTCACTGTCTATAAGAATTTAAATGCCATTCTTCCTATCATCCTTAATAACTATTTCAAATTCTGAACGGAATTTCCAAGATTATTTCTTCAGCGGCAGCAACGCGTCGGGTATTAGCTAGTAATTTTTATAAGAGAAAGTAAAAAGAAAAATGTAATAATTTATAAAAGGTGATGGTTTTATTATTTGGTATAAAATATTTTCAAAAATAACGGCTGGTTATAAAGGTTAAAATATCTTCAAAAAGCAATTTTTGATGCCACTGGATTATTTTTCATTTCATCAATATTTATTATTTTCTCAGTTTTACATACATCTTCGCTTGCTAACAGTAGGCTGTTTCCGAAAAATTCATCGAATAAGAAATTTATTTGATGGGTAAAACGTATATGCAAAATTCTTTCTTATTGTCTCCCCCCCCCCCTCCTCCAATCATCGCTCTTAACACTTTCCCGCTCCTGACAGATATCGTTTTACAGGATATCATCGAATACGAAAAATGTTGTTAAAATTCCAATATTATAATAATGATAAATAATCCAAAGTACAAAAAAAAAAAAAAAAAAAAACAGTGAAGGAAAGAAAAAGGAACAGAATATATATCTATACTAATATATATCTATGTTACTAATACTAATATATATACTAATATATATATCTATGTTATAAATGTGAATGTTTGGAGGTATGGGTGTTTGTTACTCAATAACGCGAGAACGGTTGAACAGAATTGGATGAAATTTAGCACAAAGATAGATTATAGTCAGGAATAAAGCATAGGCTACTGTTTATTTCAGATTTTTGAGCAGTCAGTTTTTTTTTATTAATTAAAAACTAACTTTGGCGCAAAAATGCTAGGGTCAAATCCCGCCAAAAATGAGTAAGGCTCCAGGGGTTTTTTTCCCCCCCTAACAGAAATGAGGCAAGGTTTAAAAGAATTTCGCCAGATAATTTCTAACGATTCTACTTATTTTCTTTGTGTTTGATGTATTTAAAATTAAATGTTGTTAATGAATCGATCTTTCAGATGCATTCTAAAGTACATTTAAATTAAAAAGAAAACAGAATAAAGGAAATAAAAAATTTATAATCTGCATTGCGTTATCCCAACTGCTATCTCCATCTCGATCAATAAATAAAATGAATCTGACCGGACATGATTTGCTGTTTTGTTTTATATTGGTTTACAATGTAAACATTTTTTTTACCTTAGTTGTGTTTTTGTTATTAAATTGTATTTATGTAATATATTTTTCGTATATGCTTATGCTTTTAAATGTATCGTTTTAAGGTTAGGTTTAATTTTTTTATTTGTCATTATTTGATAATTTTTCGTACATATACATCAAAATGTCCACACGAATAGAAACGCGGGTAATAGCTACTTTATCATAAATCCGAACTTGGATATTTGGTGATATACAGCTATCTTTATGAATATTTTTGATGGAATTTCCATCAATAGCAAAACTATAAATCAGTGAATATAAATCTACTTGCAATCAACAAATAATATTCATTGTCTTTTTTTTTATGACTTCCTCGTATACGAAATATAGATATAGCAATCGTCAGAAAGTTCGATTTCGGGATTTTGAATTTTCACGTTTTGGATCTCTCTGAAATCTAAAAACACATTTCTCGAAAATGAGTCAATCCATCTGTCTGTGACAAAGATAACTCAAAATCATCTTGACGGATAAAATTTCTATCAAAATTTGGACAAAATCCGTTCAAAGGAGGTTTGCCTGTTTAGCTGTTCGAATATAAACGAACACGATAATCATTAAGCGAAGAAAGCTAGATAGATAATATTTAGTGCCCAAATTTAACATTTATTATTTAGCCACATGTCAAATCGAATAACTGCTTGAGTGTCTGACTATCTGTACTTTCAAAAACACGTAAACGCTATAACTCAAAAACCTAATATATCAAATTTGGCATGGGATTTTATAATTACAATTATAATTTTAAGTCGCATTTTTTTCAATCGGTTCGGAAAAATTCGAACTAAAAAAAATTCGGATACTTTTAACCACATATCAGAGATAAATTCTCCAAATAACTCGCCAAAGTTTACTGGATAGATTCAGTGAAATTATTATATTCATGCCAAAGGTTAATATTTCATAACTATTATGAACACCAACACCATGCAAGGCGTTCTATGATATAGCATCTTTATTAAAGAATATGCAAGAAAATTTTAGGGAATCAATCCCTAACAAGGCTTTCTAAGATATTAATCTTTATTAAATAATATACAAGACAGTTTTAGGGAAACAACTCCAGCTGTTTTCTCTTTATTCTTCGAGTTGTTTTAAATACGTCTGATCTGAAAAACTACTGATCTGCGGTCACGAGAAAAACCCTGAACGTGGTTGCCGTATGTAGATGAGTCGAAGTAAAAAGGGAAGACGGCATTAAAACAGACCACAAGATTTGGCTAACTAAACGCTCTTTATTAGGCGAGAAATTCATTTCGCTTGTTTCTAACCGGGTCTTTTAGCGCCAAATGAAATACAGTCATTTCCTTCATCCCCAAAATGCAATACAGTATCTCGTTTCCAAGCCGACTAACCTCTACTTTTAGGGTTACAAGGGTTTTTTTTCGTGACGGTGGGTCAGTAGGCAGAGTTTAAAAGACATAAGATTTAGAAAACTTAATACTATAAAGGAGTGATGTTTCTCTTTGAGGAATGATAGTGCAAACTATTTTGTGCATATTGTTTCGAAAATTGTATGGAATATTTCCGGTAGATGCATGGTTAGTCCAGTAGACTGTATAATGGATGAAGAAGCATATTTCTGCAAAAAGTTATATTTCTGTACAATAAGTCATCTGGTAAGGAAGTTTTATGATACTGGATCAATGATTTCCACCTTTGGCTTTAATCCTTCTTTGAATGATAGAAATTTCCATCATAACATTTAGTGCAGAAAAAGTTGCACTCAAAGCATATGCATTGTAAATTGGTTGTTGCTGGCAACTTTTTTCACAGCTATTATGTTATAAGGAATGTAGGGTTCTTTTATTAAAAAATAAAATCATTATAGTGGGTTTGAACTCATCATTCGGCTTTTTGTTGTGGTTAAAAGAAACATGCAATTTCTTGAATATTTTTTAATAACTAATCAGATTTATTATTATTATTATTTTCGCTAATAAAAGTGATAATGAGTGGGGACATTTAGAAGAGGACATTGAAAGTTTTGTACTGAGATTAACATGTAAGTTTGAATGATGATAAATATACTTACCATACTGGTTTCTATAAAATATATTTTATATATTTATACAAGGGTTTTTTAAACCTTTTTCCTTTAATCCTGAGCATGAATTATATCATAATGATTTGTTTTAAAATAAGAAATCAAGAATTCACAGCAGTAAAACAGAGCGGAAGCGTACACAAAACAGCAGTTGTAGTTAACATCAAAGTGGTAAACAGCAATTCTAACAGAAGAAAGTCCACCAACACAAATCACAGAAGAGTTGTGTCTAATTCTCTCTTTATATATTTTTTGGGACATGGCATAGAAACTTCTGGAAAAAACATGGAAATTCGGTTTCTAATGGAAATATCGCCAAGATTCTCGAATATTTGGAATTTATCATCTTTGTGGTTGATTCTTCTTTGCATGTTTTTTTTTCTTATTTTGAAACAAATCACTGTGATATAATTCATGCTCAAGATTAAAAGGAAAAGGTTTAAAAAACCCATGTATAAATGTACAATATATTTTATAAAAAACCAGTATGGTAGGTATATTTATCATCATTCAAATTTACATGTTAATAGAACAAAACCTTTAATGTCCTCTTCTAAATTTTCCCACTCATTAATGCTTCATAAGAAGAAAAAAAAATCTGAGATTAGTTATTAAAAAATATTTAAGAGATTGCATATTTCTTTTAATCACAACAAATGACTGAATGATAAGTTCAAACCAAGTATAATGATTTGATTAAAAACAAACCACCTTACATTCCTTATTACATAATAGCTGTGAAATAAGTTACCAGCAACAACCACTTTACAATGCATATGTTTTGAGTACATTTTTTTTTCACTAATGAAAGAAATTTTGAAGAAAGAGAAATTTCCATCCTCATTCAAAAAAGGATTAAAGGTGGAAATCCTTGATCAATTTATAAAACTTCCTTACTAGATGACTTATAGCACATAAATATAACAATACAGATTATTAACTTTATTATGCCCTTAGCAACTTGGGTACTTTTCCATTATAATGGCGCAAGTATAAAGTCGCCAATAATCATGCAACCAACGCCAAACGAAATATCGCTGCCGGTAACCTTTTCCCGCCACATTTTTTAAAGAAAGTCAGCGGTCATTTTGTCACCTGCGCCAAAATGGCGACTGTATGCAGTCGCCAAAAAGACTGCTTGGCGAGATTTGCGCCAATATAATGGAAAAGTACCGCAACTTGGCTTTTCTAAGTCATTGAAAATATATTATACTCAAAAGCTCGTGTATCAAATTAACAAGCTTTTTTTTAAAGCAAGCTGTAATCTCCTACTCAATTATCATAAAAATTATTTTATGCACACACACACACACACACACACACACACACACACACACACACACAC
>JAPMOQ010054989.1:0-12693 GCA_026543055.1 Argiope trifasciata | reverse complement strand
TTTTCGTGTGTGGATAGTGTGTAAGTGTAGAGGTTTTTCGTGTGTGGGTATCGAGGCTTTTTCCATGTGTGGACTGCAATTAGCAGTGGCTTTTTGTGTGTAAATAAGTCATTAATTGTCTGTTGAGAGCAATTTAGCAGTGCCGTTTGAAAGAATAAATGAAATACTTCTTTAGGATTAAATTAAATAAGCCCTTTTAAATTAAAGCCTGTTTGTAGTGTCTTATTTAAAGAAATTTTCTTTTATTTGCCAAGAAATAATTTTTTCCACTCTATTTCCCTGAGGAAAATTTCTTATTTACAGTACAAGAAAATTTCAATCGTGTAAAAAGCTCATTGAATTTCTATTAATTTGATATTTCAACATTAAAATTCGAATTTCTAAAGGGTTTTTCATTTTTTTATTCAGATAATATTTCAAACCGATATGTCTTTTGTATGGGCAAAATTAAAATAAATTCATTGAAACTTAGCCCATTTAACTATGCAGCCAAAATGGGTTCGAAAATGATTCCTGCATTTTTTTTCGGAATACGTTCCTATTAAAATTTAAATTATAAAGCATAAAATTTGAATAATTTTATATTTGGCAATCTTTACTAAATAGAATTATTTATTATAAAAATTAAGTGAATTTTGCACTTTTGGAATTTAGTTTAAAACGGAATTTAAAGCTGTGTTTAGTAATTAAACTGCAAAATTTAATAATAACTCAACTAACATCTCCGATGTTAGTTTATGTACTTAACCAAGACTGGGAATTTAAGGAAATGCAATCTTTTCAAATTTTTTGAATCATTAAAAATTCATGAAATGCTTACTTTTGTTCTGTTTAACATTCATAAAATAAATTCCTCTTCGTAACATAGTTTCTCAATTTACTACTACTTGTTTTTGCTCAGCATATAAAACGTAGTTAGGTAGTATTTTCTGGCTCTCAATGTATCAGTTATGAAAGTTTTTTTTGTATTACATAAAGAATTCCGAGATATCTTTCATATCATGCCAGACATTTTGGCCCATCAGGGTTTAATGAATGATAGCATTCATCTTCTGACAAATGCAGTCAAGTTTTGGTTCGTAAAATGCAAAAATTAAGCCTTTCAAGTTATCGGATAAATTACTACTTTAAAAGGATCAGAGTATAAAAATCATTCTGCCCAATTTTAAAGTATAATAGCTTCATTGGCAATAAACAATCAAATGTTTTTAACTTTCTTCCGCACTTCTTACAACATGACGCAATTTTCTAGAAATTGGGCTTATATCTAACAATAAAATGCCCCGTTGCTAAATATCTGGGACTGTGACCAAGAATCTTGATGGAAAAACTGAATGAATCGTACATTGAGCGGAAATAAGTCAGCGTAGCATAGGAACCGTTTTTCACGAGAATTAGCTCTATTTTTAAAGGCCGAGTACGAAATTCGAAGATCTATCAGTTTTAAGGGCTATACTTTCACAAAATTCAACATTCGGCTGAAAGTGTGACAGTTTACAGCATTATACCCTTAATGTCAGTAATAGGATAGAATGTTCAAGAATTATCAATTTTGAACTGAGGTTGAATGTCACAAACACCGAAATGAGGAGAATCTGGATTTCTTCAATTTTGATGATACAAACTTAAAATTAAATTTTAGTTGATATTAAAACGTATGAAGTCAAACTTTCATGGGAATTTTGGAGGCGTTGTATTTCGATTGATATCAGAGAATAGTTAATGATTATTAGATGACAGAGAATAGTTAATGATTAGATGACAAATGATGATGCTCTGTTACTTTTCGAAATATGAATGTTTTTATCTGTGCTTTAAAATCTCCATAGATGCACAGAAATTTAGACAGAGGGATAAGTTTCAGAACCCTAACCTAAACTTTCCGAAATCGCTTTGCACGAAATCCCTATTTCAATGCATCATTTCAGAATTCCATATTGGGACAAGTAGAATTCTTTTATTTTCCGTTATTCTATTTTTCGTTAGATTAAATCGTCTTATAAGTATAATATTGAATAATGGATTTTTCTCCCGATTGGAAAAGAATTTTATCTTAGTTTTTCACCTATTTTAACTCCAGAAAAGATTCAAGCCTAACGTTTATCTACTTGGGTTCTCGAGTTTCCTTTTTTGGAATCTGAAATTTGAAATGAATGTTTCTTCTCGAAATCATATGAGAAGCACTGTAAACTTTAGACCCGATTCTCTTTTTATATTTTTGAAATAATTATTACTTATATACAGAATTAGGTGTTTATCTCGTGCTTTCGATGCTTCTTACTTTCTAATAATCATCCTTCTATAAAGAGAAATGATCCCGCATTTCACTTTAGGATTTGGCGCACAATTTCGAATATCGATAAGTCATAAAATAAAAATGTAATTATTAACATATAAATAAAAATATGAATTGTATTGAAAACGAGTAAATTCTGCACAGTAAAACTGAATTATTTTTATTTAGGGTGACTTTTTCAGGGAACATTTTCCCAAATCCTGCATCAAAACAGGAATCGCGATTTTTTTCGAATAGATGTTCAAATATTCGATTACTTTTAATGAACTGAGTCATGATGATTCTATACAGATAAAGTCGGGATGAATCTCCCTTAAAATGTAAAAGCATAGGACTTAGTATTTGAGATCATTTAATTCCGAAACAGGATGAATTTGAGGTTAATCAAACTTTGGGGGCAAAACAGATATCAAGATGTACAACTAGAATGAAACGATTCCATTTTCTTCAAGGAAATGATCAAAGCAGCAATGGAAACGAGGACTAGCAATGGAATTAAGTGAATCCTAGCAATTCAATTCTTTAAATCAAATAAAATCCATTTTGGATAATTCGGTTAATTTATTCAGCTACTAATCGACATGAAATGTTAAATTTTCAATTTCAAGGAAATATTTCGTGGATGAAATCGCTTTATTTGATAAATTGTTCATTCTTTTCCTTTTTGGTTTTTCTAATTGCACTTTATTCTAATTTTATCAAATAGAAAATGCTTTGAAATGCATTAGAATCGTATCCCGAAACTGTCTGCATGAATAATTAAAATTTATCTCCTAATGTCACGGCTGGTTTTCATCGAGGATTCCAAGACTGATTTAGCGTTTTAACTTGTGTAGTCTGATACATCCTATAAACCTGTGGAATTATGCTTAAACCATGGTGGATAAAATGAGTAAAGAAGAATCTATACGCAGTGAGTTCTTTACAAACGCCAAGGAAAATGAAGCTGCAAAATTGTCACAAGGAAGTAACTGAGATCTCATAAAATATCCTTTATTTTTAATCGGGAATCTCTTCGAAAGTGATTAAGTATATCAAGAATTTCTAGATCGTTCAATACAGGAACTATATTCTAAATATCTTGATCAAGAAGCTCTGCTAAAGGAAAAAATATTGCAAAGATAAAAAAAAAATCTGTTCAAAAGGGAATTCCATACCCAAAAAAAACGTATTGAGTTCCTGAATAATTTGCTTGCTTCCAACTAACTTGTATTGCTTTTAAATATTAATTACGAAAAAACTACTTTGGTCTGATCTGCGAATGAAATGAGAAACTAATATGGATGAAATAGCAAAAGAAAAAACATTGTTTAGTTCCAACATGTTTCAATTCAATACTCCTAAATAACAATCTCAATTAAAAACCGGCAATCTCAATTTTTGACTGCCTTATCACTTTTAGTGTTTCATTTTGCCTTTTCTTTTCCCCAAGTCTTACAACGTTCGATATTTTATGCAGGTTGGAATATTTCAGGAATCTTTGGATTTATCCTTGACTTTTAAGGATCACTGACTGCAAAATATCATTGCCTAATATTACTGCTTATCCATCAATTTTAATGTCATTTAGAAAGTAAAACAAATATGCAATGACATAAATCCTATTGATATATAAAAGTAAACATACTGCCATTATGTGGTATTGAAAGCAATGAAGAATATTCCACAATCCTGTAAATATGCAGAATAAATGCCATCCTATTCCATATCCTTTCAGCCTTTCTATCAGAATCTTCCTTCAAATATTGAAAGCAAAGGAAACTATTGTCTGGAATTTATATTTAACTATATCGTCAGTGAAACTTGAAAGTATTTCAATTCACCAAGTGCTGATTATTATTCTACAAAAAAAAGATGATTCATTCGTAGCTGCTAATTTCTTGGATGCAGAGACTACTTTAAGATCCAGAGGAACCTCAAATCGATGAAAAATTTGCAGGATATACTGAAAATGCTTTCTTTGGAATAGAAAGAAGCGTTTAAAGTTCAAGTGGTAAGTCAAAATATAATACCAAAACAAAATATTTACCTTAAAATGAAACTTTGTCTTTTGAAATATGTTTATTTATAGTACATTACCCTCTTTCATTGAATTTTCCTCAGATTTAATACTTGTAGAAATCTCGTAAATCATGGATAATTTTAGTATAGTTGTTAAACAAATTTTATTATTTAAAATATCACTTTACCTAATGAGTTCAATTCCATAACTAGATGCACTGGAAAGTATGGTCATAAGCTAGTGTTATTTAAACTTTGAATTTGATTTTTGGTCATTTACTGTGCTGTTTATTTAGGAAAATAACTATTTTTACTATCAATATTGGTATTTTTCATACTCATTACAATAGATTTATATCTAGTTTTTATAAATTCATATTTCTTTTCCAGAACTTGTTGGAAAAAGTTTCGAATAAGGTGGACCTGCCTCAACATTCCGGAGAAACGTTTACGTTGAATCAATATTTGCAAGATCTTGGACTTCATGACTCTCCCTAACATAATACAAGCGGCGAAACATAAGCATTTTTTGCTAACAAATTTGGAGATTATACAAGAGGCCCAATTTCTAAGATGTTTTAATATTAATTGTTAACGAGAGCAGCAGAGTAAAATGCAATTTAATCAGTATTCTTTAAAACTATAGGTAATGATTTTAAGTCTTATTTTTAATTGCTTCGTGCTGACGCTTTTCAGATGCAGCCCCTGCTGATGCCTTTTTACGCAAAATGAACCTAATTTCCGCCCTTCATATTTTTAATTTTAATAAACAGCCTCCCATCTGCAAAAACCAATGCTGAATGTTTCGATGCTTTTTTTTCATGTTCTGATACGGTGATTTTAAAAGCATTTTATTTTAAAACTGATTCTGGGATTTGGAAAAATTAAATTCAAAATGAATATTTAGCATTGAAATTAAGTTGCTTTGAAAGTTTAATAATAAAAAAAATGTCTGAAATAGCAACAAGAATTTTTTTTCTGGAATTTTTTTGCAAATTTTATATAATTTAGTTCAATAATAAAGCGACATGGACCTTCAGAAAGTTTAGAAAAATATTTTCTTTGCATTTTTGATTTCATATATTTTGAAATTGTCTCACTTAACTGAATTTAGCTGTTTATTAAATTTTTGATAGCTCATTTTGAATGACAAAATTTAAGAGAACTGATGTTACTGGCTAAAAATTCTTAATAAGATAACAGTATTTGAGCCTTTCCTTGATCCAAATTATTGAAGCAAATTCCCTAAATGACAATTTTGGATACAATACAAACAATCTCGGTTAATGAGAATTTGAAATCAGCTGAAATATTAAAAGCACTAGAAGAATTATTTCTCACTTTATTCCTTGAAATTCTTTTTAATTTGGAATAAAAATGACTACATTTTAAGTAAATTTTGCTTGCATTTAGAAAATTGTGATTTATTTTAGAGATCTTAGAGCCATAATGACTAATATCTTTCATAGAAATGTATTTAGATCTACTGGCAATGGGAATATCTACTTCGCCCATTGCCGAATGATAAATGTCTGTTCCAGTTCCCGATATTGTATTTAAGAAAAGAAAATCAGGAATTTGGATAATTTATTATGTATATTTGTATTATATTGATATTTTTTAATTCAATGTTTCGCACAAAATTCTCATTTAATTGGTAAAACTAATAATTTTTAGAATTTTATCAGTCAAAAAGATTTGATTCATCAATCTAAAAATGAAATGGTAAAATGATCTTAAAATATCTCTTTAATTTCTAAAGCAAGATTTTGTGAAGAATGTGTAATTTATGTAATGATACTATTCTCTGCTTTTGCAGAATTATTGAATAAGCTTCATTTTTGTCTGCGTATTTTACATGTTATTAAGAGTATATTCTCAAGAATGTTTGCATCCACATTTTAAGAGTCAAAATTACTTGCTAGAAGTAAATTTGTTAGCATTTAATTATCGATTGATTTTCAACAAGCATTCAGTATGAATTCTTAATGTGCTGATATGTTAACGAATAAAATAAAATATATTGATGATGTTTGAAATAATTTATGCTTAATTAATGACGAAAGTTATTAATACTTCACGTCATATGTAGATGGGTTTTAAGAAAATTGTATGAAGATATATACGGTTATAATTTTGTGAAAAAGAATTTGTGAAGAAATGAATAAGCATCTCCATAAAGTTAATGAGATAAAAAATTACTTTTATTGTATTATGTTTTATATAATATAGAACAATCTATAGATAAGTTTTGAAAAATGTATGTAAAAAAGTAATTGTTGATGTTATAAAATAACTATTTAGTCAATCAACTTTAGAAAGAATTTCACTAAAATGTTTACTTTAAATGAATAAGGAATAAGACAAATTTTATTTCCAGCATTAAACTCTGAATTTGTGACCCTTTTTCAAATATCGCATTTGTTATAAATTTGAGACACCCAAAAAGCTTACAGAATCTGACAAAAATCTACCTCAATGTTATGACAGAATTAAATTGTATATATTTTAGAAGTACCGTTGATTACTACCGTACATGTCTTTTAAGCTTTGCTTTATAAATGATATACCTTGATGTTCTAGAATGTTTAAGTCACAAACCATATATAAATTAAAAAATATTTAAATTATAACCTGTAATCTAGTTTAAATTTTAATTACTTAAATTATTTTCATAATTATATAAAACATTGCTCGACAATTTATTGCATCCTTTAAATTTTTTTTGTAATTCCCTTTACTGCTTAGTGTGCTAAAAATAATTATGAATAGATTATGAATTTTGTAATTATCCTTAAAATTCTGATAAACTTATTATTTTATTAAATTTAAGAGCTATTTCATTTTCAGTGGTTGCCCAGCGAAGGATGACTGATGACTGTGCTAGCCAGTCAATCAGGAATCCATCGAATTAAAAAAAAAACATTTGATTGCCATGTCTGATCAACATGGTGATTATTATGTTTTAAAAGAAACTTTAAAAATTCATTACCATATACGGGCAACTTTTTTGTATTTGAAGTATCGCAGGAATCTGGATGCCCCCGAGTAGTTCTTAATGATATAAATGTAGACTAAATTATTTATTACAATGGATGCAATAAATGATAAGTGCAATTTATATTTAATGGTAGTTTCCTAATAACAATATTAAATTTTGTTTTGTGTGCATCTTTATTAATACCTTTAATTAAATGTCTTTGATTAACTTTCTTTATTAGGTTTTAATTTGTAATTAGTTACTATATCATTACGGACCTTAATGGTAGTTTTTCCCATTGCTAAATGGAACCAAGCGTAAAAAAATTGCAAATTAACTAAATGAATCAAATAAAAATCAAAATTTCAGTCTGACATTTCAAAAAATGATAATTCTATCTTTATGAATCTGAAGCACATGTAAAACAGCAATCATAATAATTCTGAAATAGTTGATTTCTGTTGAAAGTCTCCTTTAAAACTAAAAAATAAATTACAAAATAAGAAAGAATGTATAATTTTTATTGCTAAAAAAAGTTTTAGAAATATTTTGTGAAACTCATGATGTTATAATCTGCAGAAACTGCATTGTTGAATTCGTGAAGATTTTTTACTTATGATCATCGTTTTCCTGCACTATCTTTCAGAGAAATTTTGATGTTTAATGTGTATTGTTAGTATTTTATTTTAAATGAAAGCATTTAATTTGTATGCAATAAATATTTTTTATGCTTTATCTTGTACATTATTTGTATGTAATACATATTTGAGTGCATGTAATAATTTAAATATTAATATTTTTTCGGTTTTTAATATTATAATCTTGCTCCAGAGTTTGTATTAAATATATTGTAAATAAATTCTTGTATATTAATTTCATTGTGTTGAGTTTATATATTTTGAGTTTTGCTTCCATTTAACCATTTTAACTTTGCCGACGTCCATACTTCTTAATGATTCCCCTAGATTCTCTGTTCCCCTATATTAATAATCGCAAAGAAATCGTTGGGAGATCATTATTGGTCGTAATTCATTAAATTAAAAAATGACATTTAAATCAATAACTTTTCGTTCAGTAAAAACCGTTTTGACATTTAATTAATCGTGTTGACATGACCCTCGACATTTAATAAATTATCAAAACCAGAGTGAATGATCTTCCTACAGTGCTCTTTTTAGGCGCATTTTTCTCAACAGATTGGAACTAAAATTCGTCTTAAAAACTACAATTGCAGTCGCATAATTACCTATGAAATTGAAGTCGTTGCCTTTTCCAATTGTCTCGTTTACATGCTTCTGAAAATGACAGATACTCAGTATTTCACATTTCTATAACATATATGTTAAATCTGTGGACAAAATGTTATCATTCTAGCTTTCTTCGTTTTTTTAATTAACTACCTGGTTAAGGCAAAGTTTCTGGATCTGATTTGATTCAAAATTTAATAGAAAATTAATTTGGTATAAAGACCATGTATCATATTTCATCTGATTGACCCAAAATTTTTTTTTTTTTTTATCATTTTCCAGAATTTTTTTTTTTCCGATTTCAGGGCGATGGGAAACGAATTTCCTAACCTTGAGTTTGAAATTATACTTTTTGTATATTCCATGTACGAGAAAGTAAAAAAATGCTATCACTTGATTATAAATGTGATTTTAATTTTATTCTGTCTTGCATCTTCGTTTTAAAACGGATGTTTGAGTTATAATCTTTGAAAATTTAATACTTTCTATTGTATTTTTTTCTTACTTTAAAAATCCTTGATCTGAATAATTTTTCTCTTGTAATTTACTTTCCATGCAAGAAAATTTTAATGTTTGATTAGTCGCCATTTCTAAAATATTCCCTAAATTTATTTATGCCTTTTTATATCTACAATAAAATCGTTCTTATTCATTGGTATGATTCTGTTGCTGTTATTAAAAATATAATTATTTAATAGAATAACCTTTTATCCTTATAGGCCGAATTAGGATATTCAGTGCATTCAGGAGCCTCGGATAGTTTACTATAATTCGAAATTTCCACAATATATCACTCTTCAGGAGCCAGGAAAGTCATGTTATTGCAATGCCCACATTGTGGATCATAATTGTATTAAACAGATTTTTAAATATAGTGTCGCATTTGAGTTTAAAACGATGAGAAAATATACCAACCTCAGCACATGCGTATTAAAAAATTATTTACTGTCACAACTTATTTCAATATTCAAAATATTAACAGTAAAATTTTATATATTACTTTGCCAACCTATTGTCATAGATTCAAGTTTCGTATAATTGGAAGGGATCTTTGCATGTTAGAAAAAAAAGGAGTTTGTAAAAAAATATATCATTATCGGCTTTTTTAAAAAGAGGTGAACCAATATCTTTCTTTTTCAATTGTTTTTAATCTCTTAAATACGATTGTTATAGAATTTTCACCCACAAAAAAATTGAATTGTGCATATTCTTTACACTATCGAACTACAAAGTTAGTACGCCTATCATTTCTTAAAAATTAAAAAAATATATATATATGAATTTTGAAGGTAACCAATATTTTTTTTTATCAAACTAAAATAATTGTGTCTCAGATATTTAGGGATGATCTGTTTAAAACCATTGAAATAATAACCGAACTAAAAGAGAAAAAATGCTTCTTACGTTTCCATCAAAATATTTTATTAGATGAGCCTTAAATGTATTCTAAATTTTTTGATTAGAGCCAAGTTATTCCAAAATAATCTTAAAATCACGGGAATGGCCTCCCCCAAAGTACTTGGTAACTATGTTGTAACTAAGTTGTTATCCCCGAGGATGCCTTGTATGGCATTGGTGTGCAATTATTACGAAATATTAGGCTTTGTTGTGAATTGAGCATTTTCCTGAATCCAATTTGGGATTTTTGGCGAGTGTTTTGACAAGTAATTTCTGGCATGCAATGTAAAATTGAATTTTAGTCCCAGATGAGTTTTTATCAACCGTTTGAAACAAAAAATTGACAAAGAATTATAATTGTAGTCACAAAATCCCATACCAGGTTTGATATGTTTAAGTCGTATTTTTGAGTATCGCGTTTGCAGGCGTTCGATAGTACAGGCCAACAAACGGTCAATCCGTAGTAGGATTTGGCTCAAAATATGACAGGTGTCTTCTCTAAAGATTTTAAATACTTGCAACGAATTATATATCTTTGACTTTCTTCGTTTTGTAATTATCCTGTTGACATACAATGAAACAGATTTCATCAGAATGGATTTTGCCCCAAATTTTATCGAAATCTACATATTATAACTAATGATCATATGTAAAATTTCGTACAGCTAGCTCAAAGAGCTCGACCACTTAGCTCGTTCCATCAAGCTAACTCGTTTTTGAATCATTTTCATCACAAACAGATAGACAGACGGTCATACAAAGATTATAGCAAAAAAATGTATTTTTCAAACTCAGAGAGGTCTGGAATGCGGCGATTCTTCAAAATCTCAAGCTCTAATTTTTTGACAATTACAGAACTTTCTGAATATTTAGGGAAATAGAAAGTAAAGGGAGGCAATTGAAATGAAATTTTTATGGCTAGAGTTCGTTTCCAAAAAGAAGTGCAAGAAAGATATAACCAAAATTTTACAATCACATGAAAGAAAATGACTCGCTTGATTCCTATTTTATTTCACTTCCGATTCCTATCTAGTTCAAATAACGAGAATAACAATCATTCAGAGTTTAACTAGACGCAGTAGTTAAAGCAGTGTTTATGATTAGATGGGAGTGCAATGCAGTTCATTCGTGGAGCAGGAAATTAGTTATTTTTCAAAGTTAATAATGTTTTTTAGATCTTAAAAAAGGGATTTTGAATTTTTAGATAATTTGAATTAAATAAATCATCTGCCATTCTCGGTACCTTGTTCTAGTCGCAATGAGCAGAATTTGCTTTCTATTTTTTATTCTTTTCCTTAAATGTATTTTGAACATTACTTTCTTTAATAGTTTAGCATTTACTGAAAATGCTTCCGATTCTAATACATCAGTACTTCTAATTTACTTCAAAATGTCCATATAATAAAAGACCTTTCAAATTTCCGAGATCTCCCGCAAACGAAGACAACTTTCAAATCTTTAACATTGTGCTTTTAAACAAGATTCCCAGTAAGATTGTAACTAGGAAGGAAACGTTAAGAATGTTAGAATTGAGTTCAACTTCATGCTAGTGTGTCTTGGTGGACAGAACAATAGGCTCCTTCATTCCTTTTTGATGGTCATCAGTTCGAGTCTCCGTGCGCATGAATTGATATATATTTTTTATTCTCTAAAAACGTATTCTAAACATTATTTTCCGTACTAGTTTAGCATTTACTGTAAAAGATCCAATCCATCCGAATAAAAATTGTACTTTAAAATATCAATGAATTCAAAGACAGCAGACAACTCAAAGTGCAAACTGTATACAAACTTCGTATAAAAATTATTTCTATATTTTGACCCTAACTACCAAATTTCGACCATCAAATCGAGGATTTTCATTTTTTAAAAGAAACTGTAAGTATAGGGAACGAGAGAGATGGAAGGATTCTGTTTAAAATGGGTTACATCTCTTTTAGATACAATTGAAGCAATAAAACAAGTAACCACATTTCATCCAACAATCTTAACGCAACCCTTCCAAATGCATACTGACAGTGAATCACAAATCATGCTTTTTAAAGTTGCTGTGGCATGGTAATTAAAAGAAATAATAATGAAAATATTTTTAAAAAATAAGATATAAATTCTGTCTTTGGTTTAAAGGCTTGAACTCGCGACAACAACAACAACAACAACAAAAAGATTTCGTCATGCCATTTTGTCCACCAGTCCACACGTCTCTGTATTAAGGCTGCATACTAAGATTCGTAAGGCAATTAATCTTTAGTAAAGACAATCGAAATGAAGTTTGAAAATCCAATGCTTAAGGAAACGATTGAAATCTGCGCATGCCCTCAATCTCCAGATTAAAATATGAATAAAATAAACATACATATTGCTATAAAATCTTAATTTATGAAGTATGAAATTTGAACGATTCAGTCTTACTGTGTAATAAACACATATAATAATACATGACTGTATAATTAGCACATATAATAATACATGACTGTATAATTAACACATATAATAATAATAAAAATATTTATAAAAAAAATATATACAAATTCTTTCGTTGGTTTCTCGAACTCGCAATCTGCAAAAAGAGTCATATCTCGTCCTGCCGTTTTGTCCACCAGGCCACATGTCTCTCTGTTAGAGTTACTGACTAAGATTCGTAATGCGATTAATCCTTCGTGAAGACGAGCGAAATGTAGTTTGAAAACACAATGCTTAAGGAAACGATTGAATTCTGCGCATGCCCTCAATCTCCAGACTAAAATATGAATTAAATAAACATATATATT
>JAPMOQ010054981.1:0-17355 GCA_026543055.1 Argiope trifasciata | reverse complement strand
GATCTATATGAGACCCAACAAAAAAGTTGTATTTCTTTCCGCACAAACAAAACTAGCATATCGTATGCAATGGAGCTGGAAATAGAATATCACACTTTCCATTTGCAAACGGCGTTCAGAATCTTTCGTTATCGTGTTTATTTTCCACCGCAAAGATATGGAACCGATTTTCTACTATCATAACCAATAATTCTCGTGCTCAATGTCTTTTCTTTTCGTTCAAAATTTGAACAAAGAAAAGTATGAAAAACTCCATTCAGCTATGCGATGCAGGATATTTTCACAGAAGATATCGGCCATATGTAAATAATATCGACATCTGGACAATATAATATAATAACCTAAAGAAGGAGTTTACAACTTTATCCTATATACTACAATACAACTGTGATAATCTTTGTCTGCCTCTCATAAAATTATGGACCATGGACATGATTTGGAATATTCTCAAGAATTAAATTTTGAATGTACCTGGAATATGTGTATTATTAATGTAGTTTTAAAAACATGTATTAGGAAAAATTTAACACTGAGAAATAATGTTTACTAAAGGATCAATCAAAAAATCATATTTGCCAATTTATGGCTTGGCAGGGATAATATACAAGAATGAGAAAAAAAATTAATTTTCGGACACCATTTTACAAAAATAATAAAATCATAATTTGAAACATAATTATAGTTGCTGTCACATGATCCGTGTGAAATATCATTTCTTCAAATCAATGCGTATTATTTTTTGGAGTAATTATGTACCTGCAATATACAGGTAAAAGTAGAGACGGGCAAGTTACGAGCACCTTGGAAGATTTTTGAAAATTTGACAAAAATCTACACTCTAATTCGTAGGCTAGCAACGAGGGCGATAACGCCCCCTTGTGGGCGTATGAAGCTTTCAGAGGGGCGGTAAAAGACCCTGAGAAAACTAGGGGGTGCTGATATGGCACGATGGGGCATTAGATTGACCAAATGTGTACAATACCTTCAAGGAATGATTCCAGGACATTTTAAACATGGAAATACCAGACTGGGTTTTGGATCTTTTTTCCTATGTCAACACAGCAGGATCACATCAGTTAGAAGAACTAATAAAACTGATGACAAATGGGGAGCTAAAGAGTAAATTCAAGAATGGCTATCAAGAATTTTGGCTGCATAAGTCTATTTCGCAACTGCATTTAGGGTTATGGTCGATTGTCAATCGACCTCCGATAGCATGCCCCTTAGCAGAAGTTGGATTTAGTGCTGAGGCAACATTGGTAACGAAAAAAGAGAAATCGACTCCATATTACTGAACGCGATGACTCAATATTGTTTTTAAGTGAAATCGAGCCTGAATTAACAAGCTCCTTAAAACGCATCAAATTCAGCCTTCTCATTAGTTAAGTTAGAAATTCGATGTCTTTAAATTTTAATAGAAATACTTTTTAATATAATGAAGTATGCGCTTTGATTGGTATGTTATGATTTTGATTGATTTATTATGAATTTATTCGTATCATCAAAATCCCTGCCTGTCCTTATGACAGGTAAACTACAATTTTTATTCCTCTTATTTTAAATGAATAAGAAATTCAGTATGGTTTCAATTCCAACAATATTCTATCTATTAGAATTTTTCTAATTCTTGTTTTCACTATGCATAAGGTACGCTATTATTTATCTGGAGTGAGAGGGGGCGATATTGAAATATTCATTAGAAAAGGGGGGGGGGGGCAGTTCAAAAAAGGTTGGGAACCTCTGCTCTAATTGTTTGAGCTGCGCACCGAATCTGAGTCTTTTTTTTAATTTTGTAGTTAAAATGTTACTCTGTGTTCGGACAGTCAGCCAGACAATTTTTATTTTCAAAATTTCATATTAAAGATTATCTATATAAAAGAACTGAAAGAATGCACCAAATTCTTATCTTTTGTATTATGGATATTGACTTGGCAAGAAACTAATGCCTGCAGATTAATATCACAATTATTGCCTGCCAATTTGAATTTAAAACAAAAAATACTTATTCTATTCACCCGACATTGCTCCGCCCGATTTCTACAAAATGTAATTTCCAGAGATCACAGTAATTCAGGGAACACAATAATTAGATTTCAAATTCTAGTCAAACAGAAGGCAGATGAAGAAAAGGAATAGATGTTCCACTAAAAACATAAAATTTGATTTCCAACTGTGAAAATGTCGGATGGTGGAGTGTCGAGCATGGGAATATGTTGCAGATTAGGATACCAAAATCGTAATTCTTTTATAAAAATTATCATTCTATTCTATCTCCAATTCTTAGAAAAATGATGATTTGAGCGATTAATCTCTGAATCATTCGAAAACTTTTTACTCAAGACGAAGATTTATTTGCATATTTATTTGCTCAATTTTGGTTTAAATAAGTTTGGAAGGGTCACATGATTATTGTCAGTCTTCAATTGTTCGACTTCAACTTTTCGTTCTTGGACTTTTCAACTTCAACATTTGTCAACTTTTCATTTTCGTTCTTTACGTATTCTGCAAAAATAATGTTAAAAATAAATTTTATTAATGAACTAATTTATCCCCTTATTAAAGTGGATTCAAACTAAATTTGATCGATTTTTCTAAAGAAAAACTATCATTAAATCAAAAAATTGATTTTAAACATTATTCAATTTAAAAATGCCAAGGAGTCCATTGAAAAAGCATAATGAATGCAAGTTCCAGCATTTCGAAAAGCAAAACTAAATTTTCAACAGCATATAAGTTTACGAATAAAATATAAACTTCTGTCTTTTCTATCAAACAAGGTATATATTTCCTACTGCTGGGAAAAAATTGAGCTGGAGGCAATGAAGCAAAAAATATAGCTTACCGTACTAGAAAAGAAAAAAAAAATATCACTATGTTTTTTTCACTTGTTCTGATAATAATCTGGCACCATTCACTTTCGTGCTTCATCCTTTTAAAATAGGATAAAAAAAAAATTATGTAAAAGGCAATGTCCCGGCATGTTTGCTGTGAAGTGGAAGATATTCTAGGAAAAGAGGTGTGAATTCACTAGATCTGTTTGAAGAAGCATGCTAGAGTTGTTTGATATATATTGTTTTTTTATTGATTTATTTATATATTAGGGATTTTTATTATGTCATGTGATATGTTGATGCAACGATGTTATATTTCTTTATATTTTATTGTTTTTTATAGATTGATTTATTGATATACATAGAATTATATATAGTATATGAAATCCGATCTCTCGCGCATGTTTGCTGTGAAGCGGAAAAGATTCTTAGAAAAGAGGTGTGAATTCACTAGATCTGTTTGAAGAAGCTTTCTAGAGTTGTTTGATATATATCGTTTTTTCATTTATTTATATATTATTGTTTTTTATTATGCAATGTAATATGTTTATGTGATGATGTTATATTTATTTTTATTTTATTATTTTTTGTTGATTGATTTTTTGAAATATATAGAATTATATGTAGTATATGAAAGGCGATCTCCGCTCATGTTTGCTTTGAAGTGGAAGAGATTCTAGGAAAAGAGGTGTGAATTCACTAGATCTGTTGGAAGAAGCTTGCTAGAGTTATTTGATATATATCATTTTTTTTATTGATTTATATATTATTGTTTTTTATTATTGTGATGTAATATGTTTATGTGATGATGTTATATTTATTTATATTTTATTATTTTTTATTGATATATATAGAATTATATGTAGTATAAGAAAAGCTCAAGTGCATGAAGTGGAAGAGATTCTCGGAAAAGAGGTGTGAATTCAATAGATCTGCTTGAAAAGCTTCTTAGAGCTGTTTGATATATATTGTTTTTTTATTGATTTATTTCTACATTATGGTTTTCTTATTATGTAATGTGATGATGTTATATTTATTTACATTTTATTGTTTTTATTGATTGATTTATGGATATAAATAGCATTATTTGATATATATGATATTATTTTTTAAAGAAACTTGAAATCTGTTTCTAGGAAAAGAGATGTGAATCACTAGATCTTTTTGAAAAAACTTGTATATTTATTTATACTTTATTGTTTTTTTATTTATTGATTAATTCACATATATGTTTATTTATTGATATATGTGTTTTAAAGAAGCTTGAAATATGCTACTGCAAATTTCTGCGCTTTCTTTGGGTTTCTTTTTTATTCTCTAGAAGAAGAAAAAATATGCTTCGCGTGAAAAAAAAATATGGGACTAGTTGAGACTATTTTAACAAAATAATGAAACAAAAATTCGATTTTCTTTTCATTCATTTACATATTTTGGTTCTATACTTAAAAAAGGAAGTATTGTACGCATATTAATTCGAATTTTATTTTAAAAAATTGAAATATAAAATTTAACTAAATATTTTAATAGACCAACAGATATTTAAATTAAACGAATTAATGCCAGAATCATCGTTATTGTCCACTCTTCAGGTTTATTTTTATTTTATCATCGCACTTTAATCTTCAACTCCCAATTGACCCAAGTTGCTTTGAAGGTCAAAAATGTCACACGTGAAAATCTCACACAATGAAAACATTTTGAAAAACACTCTGTTCGCACATTTGACATTGAAAAGTAAAAAAAAAAAAAAAAAAAAAAAAAAAAAAAACAACTTTTCTATAACAAAAAAGCGTAGTAAGTAAATAGTCTATAACAAAAAGATAATATCAAATCAATAAATAACATTGTTCATATATTGAGACAATAGAATATTTTGCATTATCATTTTTAAAAACAGTCGAAAACAGATATATACTGTTTCTTTAGGGTATTAAAATATATTGTCACCCTTTTTTGATACTCAAGAGTCCCCAAATAAAGAACCAAAGCAACCAGAACTTACTATTGTGGTAGAACAACACTAACAATGCAAGAAAACATTAAACAATTCAAGACACTAACAGTAAACAATGGAAGAAAAAATTGCTGACAAAAATTGAAATGAACAATTATAGATATAAACCAAAAAAATATAAAAAGTTCATGATACAAGTGAATTTACAGAAAGAACTATATACTGAAAATAATACAAATATCATACTCAGATATTAAGCAGCAAATAAAAAATTACTTAAGTTTATATGTGAAATATTTGTTAAAACCACAATAAAATATAGATATTTTTCTCGTGTTCTATCTCGAGAATAGTTAGGTTTCACTTCTGGATTAAACTAAAAGCATTTCGCTGTTTATTTTTATTTTTGCATTTTAAAAAAAGTTAATATATTTACTTCAACTATTCATTAATTTTCAACTAACATCACATATATATTTTAGCATTATTTCTATCATTTTGAAACTGTCGCTCAGTTTTGATTTATTTTTGAAACAACTTTATAAATAAGAAAACAATTCTTATTTTTGGATATTTTGCTGCAACTCAAAATCCTTTAACGTGCATTTATAAATACTTATAAAAACAATAGTTTATTGATTTTAGATATTTGTTTTAAAATAATGGAAACATTCTGAATTTAACATTATTGTACATTTAACCGAATCATGACTTTTGCACTAAAATACGTTTTTACTTAAATTGGGAATTAGCTAATAAACTCAACTCTAAATCTCTTCAAAGTTTAGATTTCGAAATCTAAATAAGGAACTATCCCTATTTATAAAATTGGATATTAATACTATTTACTAAAATTAGAGATAAATCGTCATTTGAAACGAAACAGCGTACTGTTGCCAGACTACTTTACGGCAAGAGTAATAAAAATCTGTAATATTGTTTCATAGAGTTGTTAGTCTCCTAATAAGATACTACAGCATAATTTTATCGTATTCGGTATTGATGTGAAGACAATGTTATTACATGATTATGGTAAGGCAACGTTCCCACGAGGCCAATTATTGCACACGATATCTTAGGAAGATCACACGACCACAATGGGGTAATGGTAGATAATTCCCCAGATGAGATAATTATTTATACAGTCTCATTGGGGTCATGTGAATTCCCTGAAGTAATTGTGGCTTTCTATCGTGGCCAATAGTTGGTCTCGTGTAAACGCTTCTTTAAAGACAATATCCCTATACTATTGGTATCAAAAGTGAGTCATATATATGATATTCAATCATGACTTAAAAATACCTGTAAATTCTTCTTCTTTCTCTGGATTCATCTGTGCAAGGAAATAATATATTACAGGGATGTAACCATATTACACAAAATAATCTATCAGGCAAAATCTGACATGAAAGAAGAAATGTGATATTTTTTGTCAATTAAAGCGTCCAGTGTATCTATGATAGTATTAGACAGATATTTTTTTAGGTAAAAACAATTTCACCAATTTTTATTGTAATTGAAAAAAAAAATCACATAATCTATTTTCTAAGGATGATAATGACATAAGAGAATTCTCTAGTCAAAATCACTGCTTTGATTATTTCATACGAAAACCCATGAAATAACCAACATGGTCATGTATATCGTAATTATTAACGGGATATACATGACCACTTGTATATCCCATTAATATTACACTGCCTTCTAGTTAACTCATTTAATAAACTCTCAATAATATTCAATACAGGATACCAAATTATATCTCCAACTCAACCCCTTTTGCTAATTTCATTAGTTTTACAGTATTTGAAAGCTCATAACCACCTAGATATATTATCAATGATCGTCTGAAGTCCAAACAAACTCCGGACAGACATCAAAAGTAAAGTGCCTCCAGAATATTCAATCACTGTCAACTTAACTAAACAAAAAATGCTAGTTGTGAGCTTACTTAGCCAACCAGAAAGCTAGTTGCATGTTTAGTTGGCTAACAATTAAATAGTATTCTCTATTTGGAAGCTTTGTTAGCTAAGAAGAATACTATCTTCAAGTTTAGTTAGCTAACAAGAATACTAGCAGCACACTTAGTTAGCTGACGAGACTGTTAGTTGTAATTTTAGTTGGCCAACCAACAGGCTTGTTGCCAACTTAATCAGTCAACGGAGAATGCGAATTGCAAGCTTAGCTAGCCCACAAGAATGCTTGTTACAAACAGTAAGCCAACCTGGAGGCTAGTTGCAAGCTTAGTTAGCTAATAAGAATGCTAGCTGCAAGCTTGGTCAGTTAACAAGAATACTAGCTGCAAACTTAGTTAGCTAAGAAGAATGCTTATTGCAAGCTTAGTTAACCCACAAAAATGCTAGATACAAACTTAGTTAGCCAACCTGAACGATAGTTGTGAGCTTAGTTAGCAAACAGGAATGTTATATGCACTCAAACATAAATTAATATAGTTGGTTGATTTATTGTGATGAGGTGCATTTCGTGAACCTTGTTTTCCATGAAAGAATTGATATTAATAGCTTAAGAAGCGAGCATTTTATCGTTGAATACTTCTAGAGTAAGTTTAAAAATTTGAAATTTAAGTGATATTACTGAAGACACGCTGATATTTCCCAGTAAATTCCACATAAACTTGCTTGGCGCAGTATAACCTTCATATAGGTTGTTGTGCCAAACAACATTAAAAAAATTGACCAATCCCATCATGGCTTACTAAATCACTGGGAAAACCATTTTACAGTCAGCTCTATTGGATGCGAATCGAGTACCGCTTCAGTGAGCTTCGAGCCTGACGACAAACTTGGAGGCATTTGGCGACTTGGAGATGAATTTGGTGACTTTGGCAATAAGATATTATTGGAAAATTCAAGAATTTTAGTGATCCAGCTAATAGAGACTAAGATACTCTTGACTAGTCCAGAACCTATTCAGCCCACCTCCTGGGAACTGAAAATGATTGGCAGTGTCAAGCTGCAGTCGGCTGAAATGTAGACAAGTACCAAGATGCCGAGAAATAACGGAGCAACGAAGATCAAACCTCTGAACTGAGTTGCGTGCCAAGTTCCAGTGGTCATTTTTGAAGCAAAATCCTGTTGTGTGCGTTATATCATTTTGTAATGTGTCGACAGTTGAAAGCATTGGAGAATTACAACCATTTGGATTCTCTCTCCTGCTGAATTATTTCTGGCTGCTTTTTGTTCTATGGTTATTATTGCCATAGATTACTACTTGTGCGCTACTGTATGCCATAGCATGTTGCTTCTCTTGCTTGTGTTCATCTCGCATGTCTATATATTCATTGTTGAGAATTCGCCATCACAAAGTCTAAGAAAAGAAATTACGTGATATTTCGGATGGATATTTAAAAAAACGTCAATAGTGATATAATGTTATTTGGAGTTTTAAAAAATATATTTGCTCTTTTTAATGATGAAATGGAGGACATTAAACAACACTTTTGAGATAAAAGATAGACATTAAGAATATGAGAGAATGGTCAAGAAAATGCCGATTATCTAATAAACTATATTCTAAAAGATTTTTCTCTCTTAAAATTTCTGTCTTTTTAGTTTACATTAAGAGGAAAATCCTTCTGAAAGCTTCTTAACTCTGTTATTCGAAGAACAAACATCCGACTGAAATAGTTAACAGTGAATAGTAAAGTCATGTTCAGCTATTGAGTTAAAACGAATGAAGTCTATCTTTGAAATGTAAGATCCAACGACTTTTTTAAGTGTTTTGTTACTTTTGCAATTATTTTATATCCATTCATCAATTGTGTATTATCGAATTTTACAAATGGCGTTATTGTGTACACTTCAGATGTATTTATCTTATTTATGTTTTTATTATCTTTTGTAGAATAAAATATCATGAATTAGTATTTGGTATGTTAAATTTTGAACTTACACCTGAAGGAAGGATTTCCAGCTGCAAATACACAAAAATTTAATATATATGGTGTGCGTTTTTTTGGATAATGACGTTCATTGCTTAACAATTGTGATCAGTTTTCAAATTCAAATTCAAATTTGGTCACTACAGATTGGGAATATTTTGAGCAATAGAGGCAATAATTTAAATTCAGTTTTTTTAAGACGTGATACGAGGTTGCAAATGTCTCATAAATTGTCGCTGAAATTATGAAATCTTACATTTGAAGTATTTAAAGAATGAATGATTCTTTTTTCTTTCTCGTAAACATTTTGAGGTTAAAAAAGAAAAAAAAAGAGGAATAATACTTAATGTGAGCTGATTTGGATATCCGCAAGACTCGAATAAAATACTCAGGTTCAAATGTAATAAAAACAACCAAGCAACAAGCACTCAATATTTAATTTTTGTTCCTGAAAAAATGCCATGATTATAACTAATGAAAAAACTAACAACTTTTGACGACCAGCTGGAAAACTATTTTTTAATGCTAGTTACGTTTAGATTCAGTAAAAAAATTTTTGTACAATTTAATATGTATGATTCTTTTCCGAAAGTAATTTCAAGTTTCAAATTGTGGTACAAATTATAATTGTATAATTTAGAATATTTTCATGTTGTTATTATTACGTACATAGGGCATTTGCCATAGATAAGTCCACTGGCAAAAACACTTATTTAAGGGCCTTATCACAAGGCGTCCGCACTTTTCGTCAGCAACAACAAAAGTGACGTTACTTGTGCTCCGTCACTTCAAAGTTCCAAATGATTGGTTGAATTTCGTTTGCAGATAATATCGCCGTCACTATCATCGGCATTTTCAAACTGGTTAAAAAAAGTTGATGATGACTTGCTTGACCGGTTCTTGTGGGTAGAAAAAATGGAAAATTGCTGATGACGATATTTGGCTATGTGATAAGGTCTTTAATCAATTTTCTACAGTAACTTCTCAGGGTAAAGACCCCAGAAGGCATAAGTCTGACTTCTAGCTCAAATGATGACACTCACATACTCGCTTGCACAACCCCTTTTTATAGAGAGAGGGGGGTGCTTTTCCCACACATCAAACATAGAGCATAGGTTGCTCTCTCTTTGATGCCCAAGCCAGGACTTGAACTCGTGGCCCCCAGATCATGAGGAAGAAGACCATATAAGTGGCTCACAAAAGATGAAAAAAAAATTCGTATTTTAATTTTGTATAAAGCTGTTTTTATGCAATAATATGCAATTAAGTTTTAAGAGGAATATAACAAATACTGATTGATTTGAAATTTTTAAAAAAGACTCTTCACACAGCAGTTATTACCAAAGAAATAGTGACTTGCCCATTTTAGTAGCTCTATATTTAACTCTCCTCAACAAAAAAAAATTAAAAACAATTTTTAAAAAGACGGTATTTTTGTTTTTAGGTCTTTCACAATCCAGATATAAGTAGTGATTATAAAAGAAACTGTCTCTATACATGAACTTTTGCCTATCACACCATTTACACGAAAGGAAAAAAATCGGTTCAAAGTATTTTGAGATATGTGCTCAGTAATCAAAGGAAAAACAACAATTGAACGTCAACAGTTACGAATACATTGAAAAATTCAATAATTTCTAGCGACAACGCCAGCTTTTATCATTGAAATTTATTCTAAATAATTATTCTCTCATTATTGTATGTAATATTCTTTTGTTATTGGAATCTATTCTTATTATTGAAATTTATGTAAACTATAAATAGAATCATAACAGTACATGCAACAAGTTGATGTTAAGCAGACTAAGAAAAAAGAGAAAAAAGCCAATAACAGCAGAGAAGTATCAGAAAGTATACATTTTATTGAATTTTACAAATTTTCTGCCGGACCTACTTCAACCATGATGTCACTTTGCAGGCGGCAGATGATGCTTAGAAACAAAGCAAGTGCAATGCCTACAGGAATATGTTGAACTTCATATATCCGGTAAGCATATCGTAGTTTTTTCTGTTGAGAATTGTTGAGTTTCGTGCGACATGTACCGTTCTAACGCTATTTAATGTTTTTGCTATGAAGAACACATTCGAATAAAAAAGTTGTCATTGAAAATTTCTTAAATTTGTCACTTTAACGGTTGTTTTCCATACTATTCTTGAAGGCATACTTCAAAATACGTGGAACCAAAATTTAATTCCATTATTGTGAATTTTATGACAGTTACGATCTCATGTATAGAGAGATTTTTTTTTTGTCTAAATAATTGCCCGTGATTATGAAGACATGTTTACATTATCATTTTAATGGAAACTACACACGTTCCCCAACTTGATAAGTGGAATTTAATTTGCCGTCATAATAACTCACTTCAAATATTATCCTTCTAATAAAAATATCAAAATATCATGGTGGAATTTCTAGGAAGGCCATTAATGTTTTCACATTCAGCACAATCTTTGAAATCAAAACAAACATTTAGATCGTCTGCCATTTTCAAACACAGAACATCTGCTCTTATAACAAACAATTTTTTAATTGCTTTGAGTGGAATATTTGTACTGAGAATGAAAATGGACTCAATGGCATTTGACAGGAGAAAATATTTTATCTTCCTAGAAAATGAAATGCAAATATTTAATATTTTACATTTGCTTACAAATTCTTAGAATGGAGATTAAAAGGGAAAACATATTTTGAAACTGTCGTGCTTTAAGAGTTACAATTGTTGTTAACATTTTATATCCTTTTGTATAAATTTTTTAACACTGCTTTAAATCATGGCAAATACTTAATAAGGATCTGATAGAATTTATACTTTGAAACTTTTTGTGATAATTTATATCTGTAACTGGGTAAACAAAATATATTTTATATATCTTTATCAGTAAAACTAACTGATTTATACGATGTAATTTGCAAGAGATTACTATTAACTTCAAAGAAATGCAAAGATTTGCTAAGATTCTTGTCAATATATTAAAGTTAGAATTTTTTTAAAACTATGTTTATTAATCCTTTTAAAAGGTCATTTTTCCTAGTCATAGTGTATTAAAGGGTTTTTAGAATTGGAACCGGCTTATGTAAAGTGGTTCCTTTAGCTTATCAGATGAATTTAATTTGATTAATTAATAATCCAATAACAATTCAAGACAAATCATAACAAATCATTTTTGTGTAAGAAAGGTTACTAGAATATCAAACTTTCTGTCTTATTGAAAAAAATTGTAACAATTTCTCTGAAACTGTGTAACTTTGAGCAAAGATTGATTAATTTAGGATTGGATCATATTTCCCCTTGGTCTTAGAAAGGGTTAAAAAGACAGAAAACCTAGGCAAGAGCATTCCCTTGGGTCTAAAGCAAAATTATTGTTTATCTTTAAATTTACACCCTTTCTTTTTTCTTCAGAAAATTTCCGTTGTTTAAGAAAACTGTCGTTCGAAAATGATTTAAAACCTTTCATCTGAAATAAATTTAAGGGCTGTGGTAACCTGGTGATAAGGTCTCGGCTTCGGAACCGGAGGATTTCTGGTTCGAGACTAGATTCCTCCGAAGAACCCTCATGTAAGAGGGTTTCTTGCTCGTTGAATCTGTCAGGTCAAACGTCCTCCCGCTGGTGTGGTGTGGCATGGAAAAGAGGGTGTCAGCTCAGGTGTCGTCCTCTTCATCTGACCGTGGTTCAAAATGTCTAGGTACGACCCAAAATAGCCCTACTGTTGCTTTACAACGGGATGTTAATGTAACTAAAATAAACTGAAATAAATTTATCGTTTTAATTCAAATAGTGAAAACTTGTCAGTACAAAAGTGTATTTTTTTGGGAAACAATTAAAAATTTTAACTCCTATTGGTTCCCTTACTAGTTACAGAAGTAAAGAAAAAATACCACAAATTTGGTTTCACTTCCTCTATACGCTTGCATAGACACTTGCCTATAAGGGTATGCGTATTCCTGCGGAGTTGCATTCATGTGCCTGTGGGTGCCTACAGTGTGTTTTTGTCAAGCAATATTCAAAACATACATATTCGCATTTCGATTAATCTTTATTTGTATATATATGCGAAAAATCTCTTTCAATCAGAGAAATGTAACTTCTGGACTTGTGAAATATCAAACATGATAAAAAAATTACGTTAAATATTTTGTTTTATGTAATGGACATTTATATGTCAGATGAAACAGCTATAACTGTATCATGAATATCAGTAAAATCTTCAATATTAGAAAAAAGATTCTAAAATATTAATATGATTCCTTTTATTGCTTTTAAATACAATAGAGCTCTATGATATCATTCAATATTTTTTTCGGTTTACTTAAATCTGATTGTTATATAATAAACAAAAATATATAGTAAAAACTGAGAACACATTTTTATGTTTTAGGAGAACCAATTTTTCCGCCAAACCATAGCCATTTTTTTTCCAAATCAAGGAAATTTCACAATTTTAATGTTAAATATTATCGCCAATTTTATTGAAATGTATATATAAATGCTCCTTTGGTTTTTATTACTGTAGAGCATTCTCTTTTTAACTAAACTATTTGAATAGTTCTTATTTTTAAGGATAATGTATCTTTTTAAAATTGCCTTTGTAATTCTTATTTTTTCACTAAGAGACGTTGTAACCTGTCTCAATAAATTTCGAATAATAACTTTATTATATGCAAATCTTACTTTCTGCTCTATACTTGAAGCTACTTTGAATTTAAAGAGTTTCAAAGGATTTTACTAATCATTCTTTATAAAATTATGCAGTAAAGTATTTTAGAGACTTCATTCTAAGCAAATCTGAAATGTAACAATCCGTTAATACCTCTACAATACATTCTAAAATTTATTTATCGGTTATAAAATATTGCTTTAAACACGTTGAATGCCAAGACAATTTTCAGAAATCTCGCCTAAAATGACACTAACTAATTTGAACTGATTTTTATAATTATATTTTTATCCGTTTTTTAATAAATTTTCTGTTTATGCAAGGCAGCATGGCTTTTTTATTCTTTTCTCAGAAGCCATCTATCGATAATAGCACTGACATACTGCGAGTTTATTCGTAGCGGCACAAAAATGGCAAGTAAACACTGCACCAGATAACTCGTCCTAGAAAAGAACGCAATCGAATGTCTCGTCATTGGCAGTCAACGTATTAAAATAAATGTTCAACTTCCCATTTTGTCCTTTACTGAGAGCTAGACGTATTACAATTAATTCAAATTATGGGATGAAATTTGAAGCTATTATTTATTTTAAGTCAAGTACTTCATATCCATCATCATCAGGATCTGCAAATGTTTATTTATTTCAAAGTTATATGTAATTCGAATTATTTTTCACATTTATTTACTAATTAGCAGTATCTGCACAGCGTTGCCTGTGAAATAATATTCAAGACGAAAAGTTAGCTTTTAATTTAAGTCTAGTCTCTACCCGATATGACATGTGCATGACACGCAACATCAATCAGACATAAAAATATATTTATAAAGTATCAAAAATAACTACAAACCAATTGTTATAGCACACATTCAAAAATATCAAGATGGTTAAGAAGGTAAAAATATAATATGCTCAAAGACGAAACAATTCACAAAAGATGTACAATAGAAAGTTGCCCTAAAATTTGAAGTTTTGAATTTCTGTTTAAACTCAGACTTAAACCAAGAAATGTATAGCGTATGAGTACCATAGTTCTTGCTATTTGAGCAGGCTCAGTTTGAGATTTTGGGCATGCAGACTCTGCTGTTTTACGCATGTGCGAATCATAATAAGAAAATAATTAAAATCGTAATAATAAAACTCCTTTTGCATTTTAATGTGACTTCAATATACTGAAAGCTTTCTTCAAAAAACGCCCTATAAAATCTTACAAATATCTTTAATATTATTTAAATATTTCTCAAGTTTTCATCTTTCAAACATATGAACGCCTTCAGGAGACTTCATTTTAAGCTATGTATGGATGAAAGAAACTATATGGCTAACCAATTAGGCAAAATCATGTCAACATGAATGTTAATTTAGCAAACAAACTGAAGTAGCATCGGTTCTTCTTAAATATGACATATTTAAGTACCTTATATTAAGGAGTTTACACCAAAACATATTATTCCAATTAACTTCTTTTAAGTATGAAATACAAGCTGAATCCAAATGAGCTGTCTTAACTTAAACTCATTTCATATAAAAGAGATAAATCAAAAACAAGTGGCAGCAAAGGTGACAAAACTATCAGCCATCCTGTCACACGGTTTGCAAATAGTTGTAAATCCATCTAAATAATGTCATACCCAACTAAAATGATGGACCCTATTTGACATTTACCCAAGAAAACACGTCAAAAGCTGAAGAAATACTGTTTAATAATTCCCCATCTATAAAGACATCCATGTCCTTTCACTACTCAGGTTAATTTGGTATACGATGGAGGCTTTCTAGAGGTGATTTGGAAAAAAAATAAAGACACTAACCACGTCTAGAGTCTTTACCTCAGACGTATTATGAACTATTTCCCTTTTCCTTCTAAAATGGTCGGGCGTCACTAATAGCGATGCTGAAAATGAATTAAAGGTCTTCTGGTAACTCTATCCGTGCCGGTAAGTCAATTAATGATGTCTTTGGGGATGGCTGAGGCTATGGTTTACTGCTTTATGGGCAAAGTGCTTTGTTTGTGAGGTTTCTTTTCGTATTTAGATACATAGAATTGGATCTGTAGATAAAGATTTTATTTTTCGTTTATAGGAAAAAAATTGGTGACAATATTTACTGTAAGAGACATGGTTTATCGTTCATATTGTTTGATATAATTGGATTTGGTAATTACAAATGATATGTATCAATATGTATTGTACGCACAGTATAGAGAAAATATAGTAATCGTCAAAAGATTTGAACTCGATATTTTGTTGAATCTTCACATTTTAGAATTTCCTGCTTTAAAAAAATACAGTTTAAAAAAAAATGTCCACTTGTATGTCTGTCTGTGACAATGATATCTCACAGATAGACAGATTGACTTGAGAAAGATACTGAAATTTGGTGTACTGTCTTTACACAAAATTTCTAAATTTATGTCAAATTTCGAGTAAAATTTGTATAGATGAAATCTGTCAAATTAAATTGAATTTGTGCGCTTGCGAATCTTAACCTTTTAGACCTAACTGAGTTCAAAAATCATATTTTTGGAAAAAATTTGTCTATCCATGACAAAGATAAATTAAAATCCCTGAAAGCTATATAATTGATATTCAGTATAGAGATTTAATACAAAATTTGCCAATTTTTATAGCAATTTCAGTAAATTCTGCTTTGAAGAAGTGTATATATCCTAAAAAACAAACATGATAACTAAAAAACAAGGAAAGCTAAATGGGTGATATGTGGCGCACAGATTTAAGATCTGTAATATAGCTATCAAGCAAAATTTGAACTAGTTCCAACAATTGATTGACCGTTAGTCGTTTTGTACTTTAAGAGACAAGTAAATTGATGAATAAATAAATGTAATAATTTAAATATAGCGTATTTGGTAAGGGAATTGTTATTTTGAATTTAAACTGTAATTTTCAGACAAATTTCTGTATCAATCGGTTAACAAAAAAGTGTCTCAAACCCAAATTAAATTTTCGAAAACTATTAACTGTATGCTCCAGATGAATATCCAAACAAATCGCCAAGAATGGCACGAGGAATTTATTAAAAATATATTAAAGAAAAAGTTCAATATTTCGTACCTATTGCATGTAAATGAATGCAAGACTTTCTCTAGAATAAGGACTTTATTAGAGAATATGCAAGGAAGTTTTGAGAAGACCAGCGTTGCTTGTTTATTTATAAATTATTTGAAGAAGGTATAATAGGATTATATTGAGATTATTTTGAGATTTGAACTTAAAAATTATTTTTTCTTATAAATTGCATTAAGATTTTTGTAGGAAATAATATGAATATGCTTTTATTAAATAATGAATGTTTCTTTTAAAAAAAACATTATTAGCAGCAATGCGTTATATAAATAATATCCAGTCGCTAAATTTGGTAATTCTAATTCTAATAGTATTCTTTATAGAACATTTGGAGCGATTTTTATAACATTCGTTTCGCAAACGTCATGCGAAACTATCGATATTATCGTAAAAAAATTATCCTCGTCAATAGAAATTTATTTCGACAATGGGATACTCTCTTCAAATAATATCTTTTTAAACAAATATAAAAGAACGGGAATTCTGGGAAAGTCGTCTGGAAAGTTATTTTTCAAATTCATATGATATCTGAAATCAAAACCATCATTTATATCGTCTGCTCATTTTAAAACGCAAAAGTTCTGTTTCATTTGAAATAATCTATATGAAAAGTCTATAAAATTTATTTTTCCGTGCAATTTTTTTCATGGAGAGGGAAAATGAAATAGACATTTGTTGGAGAAAGAAATTTTCTTTCTTTTAAAATGAAACCGAAAGTTTTTTTTTTACCTTTCTGGATTTTATTATATTATAGTGTATTATATTGTTGGTAAAAATTATACAAAAACTGAGGTTTTTCAATGAAAAATTTAATTTAGTATTAGTACTCTATATTCTAGAGCATGCATGTTTTGTTTTTTTCAATTTAATCCTTAATGATCTTTTGTTCACACCTGTTGCTATTTTTAGTTTATCTTTTTTCTG
>JAPMOQ010054958.1:622494-657756 GCA_026543055.1 Argiope trifasciata | reverse complement strand
AATCCTTTGTCAGGAAAAAACGAAATTACTTTCCGAACAACCTAATATATTCCATTTATTATTTAATGTTTAAAAGTATTTAGTTAAGTATAAAATTAATTTCCATAATTTATTTTATAAAATAGAAAGAAGTACGATTATTAAGCTAACTCAATATTTAAGTCATATAAAACTAAATAATTTACAATACAAAATGTATTTAATTTATTATTTAATGCAAAAAAGTGGAATAACTATAATAATTTGACATATAAAAGAAAAAGAAAGAAAAATATTTGCTTTACTTGGCATTTAACATGAAACAAACTAAATAATTAAACAATTTATTATCTAAAATATACCTATTATTTAATGGAAAACAGTAGAACTACCACAATTTATTTTATAAAATGGAAGGAAGTAAGATTATAAAGCTAACTCAGTATTTAACTCATAGCAAACCAAATAATCCACCAATTTATTATATAGAATGTATAAAATTGATTATTTAATGGAGAAAAGTGATAGAACTACCATAATTTCTGATATAAAACAGAAAGAACCAAATATTTAAATCAGAACAAACCAAATGCTTAAACCACTTATTATATAATGCTTAAACCACTTATTATCTACTTATGTTATACCAATTCATTATTAAATACAGAAAAGGGGAAGAATTACCATAATTTATTATATAAAATAAAGAATTCAAATTAATAATAGAATTTAATGCTCAACACATTAAAACTCACTAATTAAACTAACTATTATTTAACATTGAAAAACTTAAATCATTAATAAATATAAATTGTAAATAATTTACAGAAAAAATATTAATATGATTTCATATTTATTCACAGTAAACGTAATAAATATAATTTATTATTTAGCAGAGATAAACTGATTAGATATTTATTACTTAAGATGTAACAAAAAAATATGTAGCTTTTAAACATTATTCTATCATTTAAAACATGACCTATCTAAAAAAAATTCCCTCAAGCTCTCAAACCATTCTAAAAAATGAGAGTGATTTTAAACACTTCAAGAATACAATTTATCTCAACAGTTTTGACACACAACTACAAATAATAAGTTTCTCGATATGATCATATCTTCAAGGCAACGTGTTCAGTTTGGATAAAAAAAATCATAGGTGAACTTTCCATCTTTTCGAAATCAAACCGAACCTAGATCGGTAAATGGAATCATACATATACTTCAAGTGGCCTTCGATGGTGAGACGAGACAGCTTCCTTTCCAGATAAAAGCGGCTTATCTGGAGCCAAGAGTGAACTTCCATTGGAGGGGGAAGAAGGATTATGCAGCCACAAAAAAGACCGTAGGCCAAGATTCGGCGTAAATCGGATTGCTCAAAAGTGTGGATGAAAATGACAATTTTTTCGAAAAAGAAAAAAAAAAATCTCTTGGTATATTTATAATAGAAAATGTCTATATTTATTCTTTTTGTAGCTAGAAATTCAGCAAAGCTGATGTATGTTAGAACTCTAGTTGGAAGATACTAGAAGATTTGTTGTCAACCAAAATAAAGATTGATAAGTGTTTGGATTGTTACGAAAAGCTAGGTAATGGACATGCAAAGGTCAAGAAAATATAGCGGTCACGAGCGGGTAGCCATAAAAATATATCATGTGACACATTAATAACAAGACATGGTTCTATATTTAGTATTTGGCATTTGATATAAAAGAGATAAACAGTTGGATTCCTTTTATCATGATTTCACAGACGATTTTGAATGGATTGCCAACAAATTATAGATCAGTATCTTTGTTCGAGAAGTTATATTTTTATAGCTCTATATCAGTTTGGTTTGAATGAGATTGATGTATAAGGATCGTTTTCTTTCTAGATATCGTTTGGATTTGAGCAAACGGTTGAATTAAAAATATTATAGACTATTTTCAGAAGATATTCGTAAATATTTTGATAAATTTCTTTCATTAAAGAATAAAATATCTCATTTATTTGCAATCTATACATAGTATAAAATGAAGTCTCCTGAAAGCTTTTATATGTTTGCAAAAGAAATACTCAACTGATATTGGAGACATTTGTTCTATTTTGTAGAGCATTTATTAGGTGAGGTTTCAGTATACCTAAGTCATGTCAATATAAAAAAGCAGTTTTTCAATTCCGATTTTAATTATTTTCCTACTACCATTCGAATATGCGTAAAACAGCAATACCTCTACATTTATCCACGGATGTGCAAAAACCTCAGAATGCTCATGCACAAATAGCAAGATCTGTTTTATGTATATGCGATGCATTTCTTTGTTTATATCTGACTTGAAACAGCTACTAAAAATTCATTTTGCCCTCCCCCCACGAAACAAAAGGTAATCCTACCTGGGCTGGAGCAAGTTAAAATGTTTTTTTTTTTTCATGGACAACTTAATTTTCCACTTTTTAGGTTTACATTCAAACAAAATATTTTTATCTTGACACCAGGAACAAAAGCAGCCTATATAGATTACAAAGAAATATTATGATGTAAACTGAATTTTATTTCCATACCAGGTTATACAGAGTTGATAAACAAGCGTGTAACAGTAGGTAAAAAGACTTATTTGTATATTTAAAAATTTTAAAACAACTTTTATATTGTATATTTTAGTGATTTGTTTTGTCTATGAGTAAATAACATTTTTACCTTTTTAACATGTATTCTTATAAGTATTTCTGAATGTGTGCTATAAAAATTATCTGGCAGTTATTTTTGATAATTTCCAAATATATTTTAATGTTTGTTTCATGTTGCGTAACGCCATAACGGATGGAGGCTAGACTTACGTTTAAATCTAATTTTTCTCTTGGATGTTATGCCACAGACAACAGTGTGCGGTTATTATAAAGCACATGCAAATTATTTATCATTTTAGAAAAAGAAAGAAGAGAAATTTTTGATCAATTCATTTTATTAGAAATTATATTATAATATTTAAACTAAGGTAAAGTACATATTGTTACTAATCTGTAATTTCCCTTCTCAGCAAGAATAGTGTCATCGTAAGAAAGACCATTTTACGATCAGTAACCTGTAGATGTTGATCGATTGTTACACCAGCGATCTCAGAGCTTGGCTACAAATTTGGCGATAAATTGGTTAACGCTGGAAATTTCGTGAATTAGGAACTGAGATACGACTGGTTGGTCAAGAAGCTTTTTAGGAACACCGGGGAACTATAAAAAGTCGGCAGTTCCAAGTTTCTAGAAGTATTCCAATGTAATCAGGAAGAGGGTATAACCTTCAATCAGCATCGAGTCCTGTGAGAAATAACGAATCGGCAGCCGGTTGTGCAACAAAAGGAGGAGACAATGAAGAAAATCGGACGTTAGGATAAACTTATTTGAATGTAGACTGAATTTGCGAATATTTCCTCTCTGCTGCATCCTGTCTGGTCGCTTTATGGGCACCCAACTACTACTATCGTTCATGACTAGTAAGCTATTGTTTGCTGTAATGTGTTTCTGTAATTAGCCCTATTTTTTTATCGGCTGTAAAAATGTGTCGTCTGTGTATTCGTCGTTTTCGTGTTTAAATAAACGTCGTCGTTGTTTTCTGCTGAGGTCTGCTGATTATGTACTTACTCCATACACCCACTGCTAAGCGAAACCGACGATTCGTAACAATATTGAATATTGGAAAATTTTAATGGCGGAATTTGGAAGAAAAGCATTACAAAACTTCCCCAAAAGTTATCAACGTTCTGTCTTTAACTAGATTTTAGAAGAAGAAAAAAAGAAGCAGATTTAAGCGAATATTCGATCAAACTTTCCTATCTTTAAGTATCTAATTAATTCAGTAATTACTAAAATTAAACAATTTCCATAAAATTCTTTCCGAAAAATGAGCATTGATTTTATAATAGCAAAGACATTCCGAACATGGATGAATCGGTTTTTTGTCGTCCGTATCGATTTTCAAAGAAGGGACTGCTTTAAATAATCGATGAATACAAATTCGCTGAATTTTAACGAGGCTTAATATGACCAGAGATATAACTAAAGAAGAAAGATTGTTGATATAACTATGTCTTTTTCGAAAGAAGGGTCTAAAATGGAGTTTTCATGGGCGAATGCTAATTTAACATTCCATCGCATTTCGAGAATTCTTTTCCATTAGATGTTATAGAAAATGTAACTTGATTTTTTTATTAAAGAAAATTATCTATCGATACTGAATAACTTTCTCATCTAACGATCGCTTTTTCCAACATCTCACTCCACTCTGTGTATATATATACAGGGTGTCCCAAAAAGATTGAAACGCGCTTTAATTCTTTAACCGTTAGAGATAAGTAGGTGATGTAATTTGAAAAAATGTTCAAAATAAGATAGGAAAGAAGAATACATTAAGAAAAAAAATCCACCTATGAATTTTTTAAAGTTACACTTTTCAAATTTTTATACAACCCCTCTATGCAAATTTGGTCAATTAGAAAATTTTTTCTTTCCATCCCAGAAGACCATTAAAAAAAACTACATAACTGTATCTTTAAAATTGGGGGAGTTATGCGTAATTGAAAATTGAACGCTGTTTTTAGTGACCATATACCAAAATGTAAATGTAAATTTGCAACAAATTATAAACACATAAATTTTTTATATTATTTACAAAACACATTTTTGCGTATTTACGGTGGATTCAAGATACAGTTTTAATCTTATCAGGGGCAAGTAATTTTATGCTGTGTATTCTAAATTTACATTAGAAATTTTATAAGATTTCGTTGAAAATCAATAAAAGCCATTTGACAGATTTTTATAGCAAAATTTATAAAAAAGAAAAATACTGTTAAATTAGTCTGGTAGAATTTTAATTGTTTTCAAATTCATCACATTTTTGTCAAACTGACATTCTAACAAATTAACTGCCAGGCGATTTTTGCTTTTCATTTAACTGGAATTTAGCCGCTTCTAATACGTGTATATTAAAGTTTTTTTAATTTTATTTTTAAGTTACATAAAGAAATACAGACGATTATTTTTCAATTTACTTATTTAGTTCTAATATTATTTCTTTCCTGTACAACTTAACCAAGATTTCCTCGTGCATATCAAAATAAAGTTTAGAAATCATTCTGCGATATTGAGTTTCATATTGTCGAAGTAAAAATACTGTAACTAATTTTGCATTATGGTACTTTTAACAAATGACGAACTATTTGAACTAGCAATGGTTTATTCTATTTGTAATAGAAATAATGCAGAAACTGCTCGGGAATTTGGACGACGATATCCCTATTTGCCTGAAATTTCACGTACATTTGTTTATCGGATGATGAGAAGATTGAGAACTATCGGTTCATTTAATCCAAGACCTGGCCCTGGTAGAAATATCTTGTTCAATGAAGACCAAGAAATTGATATTATTGCATATTTTTCTTCCAACCCACGATCAAGCATTCGAAAAGCAAGTGCAATTACAGGATTACCTAGGACGTCAATCCATAGAATACTTGAAAAACACAATTGGCATCCATTTTGTATTCATGGACTTCAAGCACTCCATCCCTCTGATTTTAACCGATGTGTAGCATTCTCCAATTGGTTATTAATCCAACAGGACACAGATTCAAACTTTGTCAGGAACATTATTTAGACTGATGAATGATACAAATGATTATGGATGATACAAAACCATTTTTTGTGCAAGAAATACATCACCAGAGAACGTTTTCTGTGTCCGTATGGTGCGGAACGAAAACTGATTGGTCCAGTGTTTTATGAAGGAGCACTTACTGCTATAAAATATTTGCAACTTATTTTAAATGGCATAGTAACAGATACTTTGGAGACGACACCATTGTCATTAGTAAAAAAATTGTATTTTCAACAAGACGGAGCGCTTGCACACAAGTCTATAAATGTAACAAACTGTCTCAACGAAAACTTTAATAAACAGTGGATTGATCTGAATGGACCCACAGAATGGCCCCCCAGATCTCCTGATCTAACTCCACTCGATTTTTATTTTTAGGGTTGGCTTCGAACGCTAGTTTATAATACTCGCCCCCTGAATTAACTGACCTTAAACGAAAGATAATTAATGCATGCAATAATATTACAGGAGGAGAACTCCAAAATATTTACAGAAGCAATATTAGAAGAGTCCAATTATGTATTGGTGTTGATGGAAAACATTTTGAGAATGCTTTATGATTCGTGTGTTTTTAAATGTATGTTCGTTTTATTTATTATTATTGTTTTATATTACACTTCTTACAATCTTATGTTGTCAAAACTGTTTAACTCCATCAATAAGGACTTTATTTAAATGCCATTTTGGATTTCTTTTACGCTTATTATCTTTTTTTTGATCGAAGAATTTCTATTATCAATTTGGATATGGTCCTTATTTTCACCGACGAAAAGGTATTTCAAGTGGCATGGAAAAGTGATATAAGTCAATTTTTTTTCTGTGTTATTATTCAAAAAGTTTTAAAGATACAGTTATGCAATTATTTTTAATGGTCTTCTGGGATGGAAAGGAAGAACTTTCTAATTGACCAAATTTGCATAGAGGGGTTGTATAAAAATTTGAAAAGTGTAACTTTTAAAAATTCATAGGTGGATTTTTTTCTTAATGTAATCTTCTTTCCTATCTTATTTTGAACATTTTTTCAAATTACATCACCTACTTATCTCTAACGGTTAAAGAATTAAAGCGCGTTTCAATCTTTTTGGGACACCCTGTATATATAGCACAAAGACAGATTATAGTTAGGAATAGAACATAGGATACCTTTTATTCCTCTTAATTGAGTGGTTAATTTTTTATTCATTAAAAAGTAACTTTCATGCCAAAAAGCTGAGGCCAAATCCCGCCAAAGATAAGTAAGACTCCAGTTTCCCCCCCCTACAGAAATGGGGTTAGACTTAGCAGAATTTCTACCGTTTATTTGAAACGATTCCATTTATTTTCTTTGTGTTTGATATATTTAAAATAAAAAGTTGTTGATTGATCGAGTTTTCAGATTCTTTTTGAAGTACTTTTAAATTAAAAGAAAACAGAATAAAGGAAATAAAAAATTTCTAATCCGCATTGCGTTACCGCAACTGGCGTTGGAAAGTCAGACATGTGCACTACACCAGCTAGCATTGAAAATTCATGCTGATTATTGACATCTGTGTTTTCATTTAAATTAAAAGTTTAAAAATTATGTGTTTAATACTGCTGTAGCTATCTCAATCTCGATCAATAAATAAAATAGATTTGACCAGACTTGATTTGCTGTTTTGTTTTATTTTGTGTATACAATGTAAATAAATTGTTTTTACTTTCGTTGTGTGTGTTTGTTATTAAATTTTATTTATGTTATATATATATATCGTATATGTTTGTACTTTTTAAATGTGTTGTTTTCAGGTTAGGATTAATTTTTTTTTTTATTTGTCATTATTTGATAGTTTTTCGTATATGTGATACAATGTCATGTATCAAATGTAGAGGATGGCTGTAATTAAAGTTCACTCTGAAATGATCATAAATGAAAATTACGGAACCAAATGTTATCAAATTTGGTAATATTTAAAGAAAGTCATGGGAAAAAGGTAGGTAAGGGCGTTCGAAAAGTTCCTCACCAGGGGAAAAAAGGCGCTGTGTGTTACAAGGCATTTTCATTATAATGTCCACCATTTTCTGAACATAAGTCAAATTGCGTTATTACATTCTCAACAGAAGCTCTTATTATATCAGGATGAATGTTACTCCCATGTCGGTATGTCACATCTTTCAATTGTGCCAATTTGTTTAGACTATTAACAAAAAAAATAATTTTTAGAATAAAACACACTGAACAAGTTTTGTAACACGTTTCAAAAATGATTAAACAAATTTTAAGCCGATGTCTTTATGTCTTAGTTTGTTTAGCAATATTACATAGAACGCCATTTCTCTCTTGGTGGTTAATTTTTGAACTTGTTTTTTGATGGAAAAGAAATTTCCATGACTTCCTCTAAATTACTACCAAGTTTGATAACATTTGGTCCACTGATTTTTCTTTTATGACCATTTCAAAGTGCAACTTTAATTGTAAAAACACTGTTTCACAGATATTTATGGAAAATTTTTAAAAACTATCCCGATATTAGATACCGTAATCACCATACTGCGCACAGAGAGATAATAAAATTTTGGCGCAAGGGATTTTTATATACGCGCTCTAAAATCACAAGAAAAACAAATGCGATTACAAAGACTTAACTTTTAAAATTTCCAAATGTTAACATCAGCTTTTTTATTGGAATATTGTTCTTTATAACAAAAAAGTGATGAAATTATACGTATAACACGTAACTCACAAGCAGTAGATAGACAGATGAGAGCAAACATGTCACGGTTGCAAAAGTACAAGTTGATTGGCAGACGATAAACCTCATGACGAAATTGGTTCGATATTTGATGCGAATCTACATTTGACATGCTTTACCTATAGGGTAAATTTTATTTACTTAGTTCTCTACGCTTTTTTAGTTCTCTTGTTCTACTTTACTTCTTCAGAATTGATTTCTTTTAAAATTCCAACAAAAATATCTCAATTTAAGTCCATATACCGAATTCCATCGATATAACTAAAAGCAATTTTAAGTTGTTATACAAATTTACAAAATTCCATAAATGTATTTTACAGACTGTAGAAAATCTGAAATATGGAGATTCATCAAAATCTAATTCGAAACTTTGCTGTTTATTTTTCTCTCGAATATTTTGGGAAAAATGAAGAAATGTAAAACTAAGTTTATTAAGTAGAAAAAATTTAAAAAGAAAGCATTTCACTTTCTATAAAGTATTTTTAATGAAACGTTTCAAATATAAAATAGCTACAAAAGTGTTATTTAGAATTAAATAATCGTCTTGTTCCATCTTTAATATTTAAAGGATTAATTTTAAATTAAGCTAAGTCATGAAAATCATAGAGAAGTTGCTAACAGATAAAATTAAATTGGATGACACAATGCAATTTTCATTAATTATTTTTCTTTGCTTTTCAGAAATATTTTATGAAACTTTAAGTAAAGTTAAAGAATTTACATGTAGTAAAATTTTAAAACTTTCCTCAGATAATTAAAGGAGTTTATCGATCCAAAAAAGCTTATGAACCATCCATTGTGCTGAAAATATCAATTAACCCGAATCAAACGATTAAGGATCACTAAGAAGAAAAGTTTTAAGTGAAAACAATATTATTCCTCTTTAACAATCTGAAGCTTAGGAAACAATCCAAACATTAACCAATCTTCACGCACTATTAATTCTCTAAACACATGTAAATTATATTGTTAAAGAGGCAAATACTTTATTCCCTGAAATAAACTAAATAAAATTCGCCAGCTGTATTTTCTGTTGCTATTATCTCTAGACAAACCTATTATCAAGCACCAAAAAGAACTAAAAAAAATAACAAACTTGGAAAACGAACTCTTGTTTTATTCAAATGCAATCAGCTTTAAAACTGGACTTCGGTAAATTGTCGTTTGCATAGCTTTGGATTTTATGATCTGGATTCTGGCATCAGCTTAGAAAACGAACTTGTGGAATAAATTTGCATTTCATTATGAAGAGTAAGAATGGAAAGGAACTTTTTTCAAACTACAATTTTTTTGGAAGTTGTATGATTTATGAATGGGAAATAAGGTAAGATTGGAGACTATGAAAATGTATGGGTTATAACAAAGATATTTTGCATGTCATTGTTTAAAGAGTTCCTTTAACTTTCTTATCTTTGCCGAGTTGCTCAATATTAAATATTCTTTTTGTTTTGATTGGGTGGCCATGTTGTAAATGCGCAAAATTCAAATAAAATATGACTACGCAGATTTATCTTCATGTTTTTGTTTGACAGCTTTCATATTTGTAAATTCCATGTTTGTTAAAATGAAATTCAGTTATCAATGCTTCATTCACTAATATTTGAAATTTTCCTCAAATCAATTCTTTCAAAGAAAAATTCCTAAATATTAATAACAATATTTATATGTTATGACATTTAAAAAATTAATTTAATCCAACCTTTTTTTAAAGTTCTTGGTTTCATTTTGACTTCATTCTAAAATATTCTGTCATTTCCTTACACCGTCTACTAGTCCTATTTAATTAATAGGAATACTGGAATTGGTAAAAACGCTTAAATCATCAGTTCACACGCTCTGAGTATAGAAATAAAAAGTTGTCGATTTAACACATTCTTTTAAAAGATCTTTAGAACTCTCTTATCTAAGTCGACACGTGTAAATAAATCATTATCAAATTCACACAGTGTATAATCACGGGGATTAATATTTCATTAGCCTTTTTCCTCTTTTCGCTTTTGTGTCGTTCTGTGTTAAGTGCGTATTCGCTCCTGTTTTTCTTAAATCATGCTAGCCAAGATAGAATAAAAGTTAAATTTAAAATTCGAACTTATATTCTTTATCTTAACTGCTTAAAAAATTAAGTTTATTTAAATATATATGTGCCTGCGTGCGGGTTTAAAAATTTGATTTTAATTATTAGTTCCATAAATGCTTATAGCCAAACGATTTTACATTCGTATTGAAATAATTTTAATAAAAAAAAATTGCATTTTGTATTATTTAATATAGGGAAAAGAACTGTGCATTTTACCAGTTTTTGTTTATATTGGTAAAGAGTGACAAGATTTGAAAATTTTACAAAATATGTACAAATATTATTATTTGTACCATAAAACATTAATTTAATCTGTTGCTATTTTAAAGATATGGATACCGTTATATTTACATATTTTTTATTTCACTACTAATATGAATACTATATATTTGTAATACTGCGATGCATTTTAAATATAAAATTTTGCCTTCTAATAATGATTTTATAGTATTAATTTAATAGTAATAATATTATATTAACAATAGTATAGTATTATACTAATAGTAATAATTCTAGTAGTAAAATAACTATTTTTAGTGGAACTATAATCGATGAAAAAATTAGAATTCCACATTTTGATGATTTTCTAGTTTTAGAACCTTCCTAAATTTCGTAAAAATTCCTTGATATGTATCAGTGACAAATATAATTCAAGAAAGCTTTGAACTAGAAGGACGGAATTTATATTATGGATTTCATATATAATTTGTAGATTTCTATCAAATTTCGAGGCTAGTCTGCTCAGAAGAAATCCATCTGTCTGGTTTTCAGAATAAAAGTCAACAAGATAACTAAGAAATGAAAATAATTAGATAAATAAAATGTACATAGATTTAACATCTATTGTGCATAAATCTGTCAAATTTTGCTCAAAATACAACAAGATGTATTCCGTCTGTTAGACTGTACTTTTCTAAAAATGTAAGCACAATAACTCAAAAAAGGAATCAGTTAACTACATCAAACTCGATATGTAATTTTGAATTTGTAAAGTAGGTTTTTCTCGAATTTTTGTTAAAATCGGTTGGGGAAAACATGTATAAAATACAAATTTAGTTTTTGGAAATTATTAACAAGTGTCAAGAATTAATTTCCAAGATTCGTCAAGATTGACACGGTAAATTCAGTAAAAATGCTAAATTCACGCAAAGGAATCGCATTTCTATTGTACATCAAATTTATACAAGGCATAACATATTGTTACGAATGTTACGTATCTGTGATGCTGCTTCCCAGCATGATTGGTTCCTTCACTGGAAAGAATGTTTTACAGTATTATTCACTGGATGCTGTGGATGCTCTTAGAAATAATCCCAGAGCTTGGCGACAAACTTGGCGACCATTTGGCGACTTGGCGACGAATTTGGCGACTTTGGCGACAAAATGGAAAGTACCCGAAACATCGAGAATTTTCCCGATTCGTCCATCAGGAACCGAGATATGTCCAGACGCACCCTGATTGGTCGAGACATTTCTAGCCACGCCCCTTGGGACTATATAAGGGCCATCGTTTCAAGCTGAGAGTAGTCGTCGGAATCGACAGCAGATAGCGAGTCCTCCAGAGGAGAAAACAAGAAGCGGCGAAGCAAGTGCTGAATTGAGCTGTGTGCCTTGTAGTCTATTGAGGAAGCAGCGTCGAGTACTATAGCTAGTACTGCAGATATTGTTACTACTTGTGAGTTACTGTTGTTATTGTGTGCTGCCGTGTGTTCGTCTCGTCGTGTAAATAAACGTTTGTGTTGTGTCTCCACTAAAGGACTGATCATTCTGTGTGTTCTTCATCTCATCTCTAATACCATACACACCCACTATACAAGTTTAAAAGAACCCGACGGATTAATATAGGAAATTCGTAACAATATTCATTAGTGAGTATGCGAAAATTTTTGGGCAAACTAATTGTTTTTTTTTTTTTTTTTTTTTTTTTTTTGAGTAGCAAACGATTGATTTCTTCACCTTTTTTATTTAGAATTTGATATCTATCGATTATTTAGATGTTTAGCTTGTGACTAAGATTCTACCAATCGAGATTTTTTTTTGTATTCTGTAATTATCTAATACAGTCAGGCATAATTGTTCTTAAAATATTTCATTAAAAAGTTTATAAATGCATAGAAATTTGGTATAAAAACGAGATCTCATATTTCATTTAGTTATCAAAGCATCGTTTTGTTATAATTTTTACAACAGGATAGACAAAAATCTAGAAATATGATCTTTGTAAGATGAATAGTTTTGTAAAATCTATAGCCCGAAGAACCTGGAAAATTAAAAAAAACTTTCATTATATACTATGTATACGAGAAAGTAAACCCTGACATTTTCGCAACTTACTATGAGAACAGCAAATCTTCTCTTTCTCATTTTTTGCAAATCATTATTTCTTTTGAAAATTTTAATTTTGTTCATCGTTTTGTAAAATTAGTAAAAATTAGATTGGCAGATTAACCTATAAAATAATTGCTCTCTCTTATGGCCCTTATCATTGATAAAACTGCTCATGAAGTCAGTGGTTTTAAGCCGAGATAGTGACTTGTTTTTTAGTAGCTCCATCTATGGCCAAGAGTAAGATACTCATGCGTCACAACCCTTTTTACGGGTGTGACTTCGTTCATGCATTTCATTCACTAAACGATGAGACCTATTCGCTTGCACAACTCTTTTTTTCAGGGAGTCTCTTTCACACACCTCACAGATAGAAAAGAGGGGAAGTGCAACCATGTCCTTACCAGGACTCAACACGGAATGCCCAGATCACGGGGAAGATGTAGTACTCATAAGCCTGGATGGCCGGTTTTAGAATGTTGAATGTCATTAAATTCTGAAAAAGTTTAGAGTAATTAAATAAAACGACTTTTATAGCACTCTGATACAACTGCAATGTAAAGAGTTAAAGGCAAAAACATAAATGCAGTATTACACGCAATCTCCAGGCTCTGTTGCTGGCTAAAATAGTTTTTTGCAGGTCAATAGGAAACTTAAAAACACTTTTGCCTGCATGTTTTTGCGCCATTCTAAATTCGATTAATAACATTTTCGCACAAAATGCTTTAAGATTTGAAATAAGGGCTTAAATGCACCTCAAGTTATAGATCCAATAGTTCAAGACTCAACCCAATAGAATAACTCAAGAAACAATTCTTCTAGCAACTTCTGTTCGCGTGCAAAAGAATTTGCAGTCCATTTATTATAAATGTGATGGAATGTGTTCACACGAAAATGTGGATTATATTTCCGATTGGATAATGGACGAGTTGATATGTAATAATAAAGAATATTACCTTAGCCATTTTTATTTTCTGGTATATGACGTAGGTGGAAAATATTGAAATCGTCAAAAAATTGAAATCGTTTCTAACGTTTTAGATGCTACTATGTTGGAAAAACACATTTTTGGATAATTTATGTCAGTCTGTGACCACGTTAGTTTTAAACCGCTTTGAGCTAAACGGTTGAAATTTGTTATGCAGAATTCAAACCAAATTTGCAGACATCCGTCAAACTTTGAGTAATTTAGGTTTTGAGGAAGTTCGTCTGTCCGTTTGTTTAAATATAAGTCAACACAACAACTACCAAAAAAGCTATTTAGATAAGATTCGGTAAATAGATATAACATCTATAGTATAAACACCTGCAAAATTGTGAACCAAGTCCAACAGTGAATTGATTGTCTGTCAGTCTATAGTTTCACAAGTATAAAAACTCGATAAATCAACTTGATTCTGTCTCCAAAGGAAATATAGCCATTTCCTTCACCTCCAAAATGTAATAGAATACCTTATTTGCAACCCTACTGACCCCTACTTTTGGATAGGATTTTCTCAAAACAGTAGGTCAGCAGTATCAGTTCGTTTAGTTTGAAAAATATTTGAACTTTTTTGCAAACATTGCTCCTAAATAGTGATTTTTAAAGAATTATACTGCCAGAGGGTTGAAAAAAATGCTGGTTTGTAATACGGCATGAATAGGCCTTTCTATAACTAGTATCAGTTCACTTAGTCTGAAAAATGTTTGAACTTATTTGCAAAGATTGCTTCTAAATAGTGATTTTGAAAGAATTAAACAGCCAGTGGGTTAAAAAAAAATTTGGTTTTCAATACGGCACGAATAGACATTTGTCGAACCATTTTTGTTGAATAACATTATTAGATCATAAAATGTGTTTTGTAGTTCAAATATTTGGTTAACCTCCAATTGTATTATTACTCCTAAGAATCGTTGATATTACTGCTCGTGACTACTATAACTATCTCGTTCTTATAATGTCCAATAACGACAAACTATTTGCTACATTAACAGAAAAGAAAACCAATGTATAAGTAGAACCAAAAGGACTTACACAACTCGCCATCTCGCAAGCTCGAATAGTTCGTGGAGTAAGTTCTTTCGGTAAACACGACTTGCTGCTCCCAGTGCGTGTGGAAGGTTTTACCATCTTCCCATTTATTGTCGGCAGATAGGCATGTTCACACGCAATGATGAAAGGACAAACCGACTTTTGTCTTGTCTTTTTCCGTCATTCGTGGAAGGGTTAGAGGATGCTCGGGGAATAGAGGGGGGTGCTGGTGTCAATTTGTCAATAGATGATGAACGATTTCTTTCGCTGGTAGCAACCTTCCTACTACCTCCTCGAAAGGAGAAGGTTATTTTAGAGAATTAGATAGACAAGCGTTGCTATGTTCTTGGTATAGGGGTAGGGCGTCTTCTCCGTGTTCTGAGCTTCCCGCTTTCGAATCTTGGTTCGGACATGGCTATTCTTCACTCTGTGTTCTATCTGTGAGTTGTATGGGTCGAGGTGGCCTGGTGGTGTTTTGGCTTCCGAACCGCAAAATTGCTGGTTCGAGGCCCGATTTCACCAAAGAACCGCAGCGTAAGCGTCTTGCACGTTAAATCCGTCAGGGCCAAATATCCTTCCACTGGTGTGACGTGGAAGTGTGGAGAAGGAGGTGCCAGCTCAGATGTCGTCCTCGTCATCTGATAGTGGTACAAAATTACAAGGTTCGTCTCTAAATAGCCAAAACGGGACGTTAATATGACTAAACTAAACTATCTATGATTTGTGAGAAAGAGTTACCCTATAAAAAGGGGTCGTGCAAGCGAGTGTGTGCGTGTCATCATATGAGTTAGAAGTCTGACTTGGGTGCTCAGAGTCCTTACTCTCAAAATCTACTGCCCACCCCTTTCAGTAATAATGTGGACATAACCTCATCCTCCTCAATGCAATATAACCTTGAGAAATATTTTTTAAAACTTAAGAAAATTGGAAAAAATCATTAAAAAATTTCTTTATGAAAAGTTGATTTTTTAAGAAGATATAAAATTATTTTCGGCTTATGATAGTTTAAAAATTTATCAACAGAGGATGAACAATTTTGTTAATTTTTTTAAATAATGAAAATTGTTATTAGACGCTTTCGTGTCAGCTGGTCTTGAAAGCCGTATAACAATATTTTTTTTAAAAAAAAGAGAAACAAGACAAATCTAACTGCTATTTATGTTTTAACACTGGAACTTGCAAAAAATGAAAGGAATAAAGAAATAAAAGAAAGAGAGGAAGAAAAGAAACTGAAGAGATGACTGTATTCAAGAACAAAATACCACTTGATAACCAGAGCTAATGAACAATGCAGAATCATTTTGGCTTGCGTCTCTAGTTACGGGTTAAGTTTTGTACGAACCATGGCCAATTCAAAGGTAATCAAAATACATTCCATTAACCCATAATGCAAAAATAAAATTACCCGAAAGTACAAAATACAATAGTCATCATGAAGAGAAGTTGTAGGTAACAAAAAATATATTTCATTCACAGATATGAATAATCTTACCCACGCAATCACAGCCAATTCGATCTTAAAACAAATCCCACTGAAAAAATTCTATCCATGTAACTAACACTTCAGATAGAATTCAAAATTTCCTCGTACAAATTGTCATTACCCAACTTTTACATAATTGACACATCTTCAACAACCCTTGAACACAAACATCGGATTCGGTTACAGTGAAACGATGGCCGTGCCTCATTATTCATTAAGATTTTTCTCTCGTGATATCATGAGGCATAACGCGAGTTGATGTGTTGGAGGAGCGATTAATTTGCTTGTCAGAGCGAAAGACATCCTCCAAGACGAGGGGACGCAGCTAAGGGGAAACGAAATTTGGGATTTTCCACAAGAGAGAGACACTTACCTCGGATCCTCCAAGTTGGGGAAGGGGATTCCTCTTCACTGTCTATTAATAGAGGACAGTTCCGGGTCACTTGTTGGAGGAAGAGGTTTGCATTCCTTCATGGACTGGTGCTCCAAGATTTGAGATGCGTAATTGCTGAATTAGTTTGAAATAGCTGGGGAATTTATTTTAGAATTAGAGGTAGCATTTTATTAAGATGTAGTTATACTTTCTACATGCGATTATGTAGTAGTTATACTTTTTCGTTTTTATTTCTTTTAAAAGAAGTTCCGGGTCAATATATACTGATCTAATAAATGCATGTATCTAATAAACGTCTATTATATCAGGAAATAACTATAATTGTATGCAATTTTTAGTTATAACTTCATTTCAAATTCTTTGGTTGCAACATATTTAAAGGGAGCTTCTGAATACTATCTATCAATATAATAAATGTTCGTATCTGTTCAGCTATCATGTCAAAAATTAATTATGATTGAATACAATTTTTGTCAATACATTCATTTTATTCTCTATACATAAAATTTGTTGGTACTTATTCGTTATACGGGAGCAATGAAAAAATCACCAAAAAGTCACCAAATGATTATTTGTCGGAAAAAGTGAAAAATCGCCAAAAAGTCTCCAAAAACGCAAAATTACGTCAAATTTCATACAGTTACACTTGGCGACGTTGTTCACGTTTTCTTCATATTGGTGATATTTATGTTGTGATTTGTTTCGCTTGGCGACTTGATTCGCGTTTGACACACATTGGCGACATCTTGCTCCCATACAACGGAAATGTGCCGATTTTTTTAAAATCATCACTCAGAACTTGAAGGGAAAAAAAATCCGTTGAAGTTCAATATTAAACTGTCTGTAAATTTCTTGAAGTTTCCTTTGAATATAAAGCAGGAATCTTCTTCCATAATCGAAAATCTTTTATGGTGGCCCATTAGCTTGTTGACGGGAATTGCTGAAGCCCCATTTCTTTCAAACTTCCTGATCAAATCCTTGAAAACGACTTTTTGTTGTGCAAGACAATCAGTCTATCAAGAACGCATTTAGAGCCCATTGATTCTCGTCTCTTCTCTGATTTAAAAAGCTAGCTATATTGCCAAAATAATGATTCCAGACATCTAGCACATTTAAAGGAATTTGGAAGTCCATTTCATATTATTGATGGCAACATTCATCGAAGAGAAGTCGGATTGGTCAATCGATATGAGTAAAGACTTAATCTTCGCGGCTTCTGTGTTGGAATGTAATTCTTTTTTATATTACTTTCAGTGACAGATACATACAGTTTGATCATTTTTTATCTTATATCGGTGACTGAAAAGGTGGGCTTTCATGTTGAATGTACAAACACCATTTTCAAGAATGTTTTAGATTCATAAAATTAACTGTCTAACTTTTTCATTAATTTTCTGTATAAGGATACGTTCTTTAAATTTTGAAAAATGCTTCAAAATTAATTATAAATAAGATTTACTGTCATTTTTTCTGTTGTTGCAACTAATTTTTTTAAAAAAATTAAGAAATTATTATTTTATGATCAATTGGTGATTAATTAAAAAACAGCTTTAATATTTATTTCTCAAAAACAGAATATATGATTCAAATTTGGTAGCACTGAGTCAAAGGATTCACCAGAAGCGAGTAATTTTCCAACCCATGCGTGCACAAAGACTTTCATCTTTATTATTAGTAAGACTAGAGATAAAGACGATTTTTAATGTTATGGAAAGATACCATTAATTTTGAATTGCGGGTATAAACTAACAAATGAACATTCAGTATTTATTTTTAACACATATATAAATGTGTAATAAATTTTGAATTGAATGTTTAGCCAAACCATTTTACGATTTAAAAAAAAATGTTCCTTTAATTTTCAGATAAGATAAAAAAGAAGCGTAAATGTCTCTCATAAAACTATTCGTGGCTTAATTCTATTTTTATTATAGCTACAAAGTTGGTCTCTTCAATCGGATTTTTTATTCTCCACTATATCCTTTGAAAAACATCGAATTTTACATAAATAAAGTTAAGAAATGTCTTATTTTTTATTTGGGAAAAGACACAGTTGTTTTAACTAAAGAATGTGCCTCATTGAATTCTATTCCTGTATTGGACGTCATAAAAAAGCTTTTGAAGAGTTTTATTTGCGTTCAAAGAATTAAAAAAAAAGACGACACTCCTAAACTAAAGAAAAGTTTATATTTGTTTCAAAGAGCCACTTCTGACTCCAAAATATTTTTTGAAATGACTCGAGGCGGTTATTTATTACTCCTTTTTGCATTCGAAAAGCTTCTGAAAAGACAACTATAATTAAATAATTCTTTCTAAGAGTTTGAAGTATTTCGTTGCCCTTAAAATTATATTTGTAAACAGTTCCACGAGATTAACACCGAGTGTATTACAGAAATAAGTGCTATGATAAATATTTTTTATTAATAGTTCATTATAATGAACTACTATAATTAAATAATTCATTATAATTATTATATATAATAATATTTTCATTAAGTAAATTTAACAGTTTGTGAATTCAATAATAAATACAATCGTCTAATCTTCAAAAATGAACTTTAAATTAAAAAAAAGGGATATCAAAAATTTTAATCCTTTATAAGTTACTGTTCTTTTTCATATAAAATATTTTGGAGAATAAGAAATTAAACATGATAAACAAAATTCAACCATGAACTTTTTTCGTTCTCCATTGAAATCATACTATTTAACAGTTATTCTTCATTGATATTTTGAAACATAACCGCTGCTTACTTAAAATAAAAAAAGAATTGTGTAGCCTTTATAATCAATAATGAAACAATTAGTGTTTTATAAAGTAAAAATAAATTCTGCGCATGCGCAGCATTGCCTCGATTCTCAACATGATGATGCTCAAGACTTGTTTTGAATGCTATACACATGACAAAGTGAGACATATTTATATAAAATTTTGATACAGAAAAATGTATCTTGTAAATTCTATTGCGTCTACCCATTAATTAAGCATCATTTAAAGACATTATCTTATAAAAACTTTATTAAATGTTTTTAACGCTGAATGCATATTGAAATGTATACCAACAAAAGCTTCGTGTATACTTTATTTCCTAAACATAGATATTTTGTTTCATAATTTTTTGATTTGATAAACAATATTCCTTGAAAATTGTCAATAGCTAGTCACTTTCGGCAACGCCAAGATTAATAGTGAATACTCATTTTCCTAGATTTAGTTTGGACTAAGAATTAACTATCATTTCGAGTTTTTGTAATGTGATTGAGGATTGGACCATTGATAAAAGCTAATTTTTTCACGTATTCACAACGTCTTCGCACAGTTCAAATTTTATTTTAATTTTGTGTAAAATGAAGCATTGGAAAAAATAATTCGAATATTTAAAAAAAATCATTAAATACAAGAACTTAATCTATAGATTAAAACATTGATGTCATTAAAAGTTAATTTTGAGCTTTAAAATGATATAAAAATTAGAATTGCTCTGTAATATTTTTGGAATTTAACTTAGGGAAAAGCCAAAATTTTCTATAAATTAAAGTTCTAATTAAAAATAAATAAAAGCATTAAGTGCATGCTCTTGACCGTCAATTAATACATGTGGCAAAATAAATAATTTCAAATCAAATGTCTGGCCTGTAGAGCCCCAACACACGTATCCATTTATGTTTATCAAAAGTATAGATATCCTGCGATAGATAAAAAGCTTTTCATGATTTTTAAAAATAATTTATCTTAATCTATAATATTTTTTAAATTAACTTATATTTTTTAATTAAACTATTTTTTGAATTTTGATTACATTTATATATTTATTCCTTTCTATGTGAGTTTATATCAAATTTGATATTTCTAATGGAATGTGGAATGGAATGGAATGTCAACTTGCATTCGTATTCATTCTTTTGTGTTATTAGTAAGGATTATAAAATAATTGATTTTTATGTTTTATTTTATTTTAAATATCGTTTGCAAACTAACATGCATTACTGAAAAACCTTTTAATAGATGCAAAAAATTGGTCATACTTAATAAACCAGATTCATATTTAAAGTATAAGAATGTATTTAAATAAACAGTAGTTTCAAAATCCCCTCATTTTGTTTAATATTGTTCACTAAAATGCTATGTATTAAGAAATGCCTTTTTAAAAAAATTCCGTACTAAAGATTTTATTGTACAATTTTTATATTGTTATTTAATAGTTCATATTATTTTAAAATCTAGTATGGAAATCTTATTTTTTAATTCTATATAGTTTGAGCATAATTTAGAAACAAATTTTTCATCCAATTTCTGCATAAAAACTATTATCAAATTCTTAAGCCTAATGGCATGAACATGAAATCAAAAATTCGAAAAAAATTAAACAGATATGAAGTTATTAATCCATGCTAAATTATTCCTGATCTTATTTACCACGAACATCAAAAACATTCCCTTTCCCATAATTGCTTTAAAGAAAAATGTCAAAACAGTCAATCAAAATTATAATGCTTCGTTTCCCATTTCTCGAACAATGCCAGATTTCAAATATTTTTACACCAGCAAATTCGTCGAAGAAAACAAGAACGAATATTCACCGAATTCTGTGTTCAGAATCATAATTAGCCCTTTTAGGCACTTTCCAAAATTCATTAACATATCTGAATATTAATGTGCTGTCTAATTTGCATGCTAATGTTTCTTGATTGTGTTATTTGCTTAATTAAGAATTTTTAAATCTAATAAACCGGGCTTTTGCTAACACTTATTGAATTTTTCTATATCCCATCGGTGAAAAGGTGCTCTATTAACGCCTGTATTGACTGCAAGCATTCTTAACAATTAAGCTGCAATTCAACAAGTAATTTAGTTGATAGAAATCCTTCATTGGTTTATAAGTATTGTCAGATCTTTTTCAAAATTCATCAATAAGATGATGGTGTTAATTATCACATTCAGCGCATCTAATTTTTAACATCATAATTTAATTTTTGAGATTACATAGCTACATTATCTGACGATTAATCCCTGGTAAGCGTTTACTTTCTGAAAATCAAATTTTTGTTTCAGAAGCAGTTGTTCCAACCGATTGATACAAAAATTAAATATACAGTTAGAATTTTTGCCCAAATTGCAATAAAATTTATTGAGTTATTAGATTACTTTCCTAATTTTATATGCTTAAGTCATTGTATTTTCAACATATCGCGTTAACACAGCTGTGAAAGTATAGCTCAACAGACAATCAACCTGCTGTTAGATTTGGTTCAGAATTTACTGGTTGTTTACTCTATAGATTTTGAGTACCGAATCTTATCTATCTAGCAGTTTACTAGATGAACTTCCAGCTTAATCGAGTTTACTTAAAATGAGAAGGAAGTCTACAAATTTGGTTTTAATCCAGTATGCCAAATCTAATCATATAACTCAAAGAGTTTTTAAGCTAAATTTGTCACTGATAGATAGACGGGTGTTTTTAAAAAATGCCTTTTTTGAACCTAAAGTCTAAAACTTGAAAATCGTTTAAAATCTACTCCTGCTCTGTTGCTTTATTTATGCACTTGTCATAACTAGACTACCAGCGAAGTCAATGACTTAACCCTTTATTTACCGAATTATGTTGCCATCCATTTTTTAACTTCATTTTTGCACCAGTAGTTTCGTTTCGTTGTAGAATAATCCCAGTTAACCCAAGAAAACAATGTTATTAACAGAAATATCTTAATTAATTTAATTATTAATTAAATAATTTTAATTCCTACTTTTATATTCTAGCAACTTCATGTTATTTAGGTCACATTCTCCATGTGTGTTTTTTTTTGTGCCCGCGGTGGCCTGTTGGTAAGGTCTCGGCTTCGAAACCGGAGCGTTTCAGATTCGAGGCTCGATTCTACCGAAGAACCATCGTGTGAGGTTGTCTCTTGCACGTTTAATCTGTCAGGCCAAACGTCCTCCCGCTGGTGTGGAGAGGGGGTTGCCACTTCAGGTGTCGTCCTCGTCATCTGACCGTGGTTCAAAATGACGAGGTCCGTCCCAAAATAGCCCTCGTATTGCTTTAAAACGGGACGTCGTTAATATAACTAAACTAAATCTCTGTGTTTTTTAGATTACATTTAGCAAAAATAGTCATATATAGTAAAGATATGAGTTATATTTAAATGGTACTTTAGGGTACCGTCGGTAAATGAAGAGTTAAGTCGAGTTTGAACAGAAGCATCAGAAGGTAAAGGCCCCTGAGCACTTGACGGCAAAAATCTGACTTTTAGCTTATATGAAGATGACACAGGGGCAATCGTTTAAACAACTTTTTACCAGGGTGGATGGGAACCTCTTTCCTATACTTCGAAGCTAGAATACAGGTAAAAGAACAGTCATGCCCAAACCAAGACTCGAATCCGGGTGTCTGGATCATGGGGAAGAGACGCTACACCTAGGCCAGGAAATCAGAAGGATTTATATGCTTTCTCTATACTACGGATACGTAAAAGCGAAAAACATTGGGCACCATTTTTAAAATATCGTATTTATTTTAATCTTCAATAAGATCAAGAATGATTGGCATGGAAACAATAAAACAATACCATTTTTCACTCCAACATTTGACATATTTTATCTTTGTCTCTCTGAAAAGAAGATAATACCAGAACGCTTTGGTTTAGGCTTTTGATATTTGGTATACAGGTTTAAAATGAATTCGAAGAGTTCTATCAAATTATGAGCAAAATCCTTTCATAGAAAGTCTGGCTGGCTAGTTGACTGTTTTAATAAAACTACAAAATAAATAATTATTAATAAATGTAGAGAGCAAGATGGATATCCATACAGAAAATTCAATATATTGTAGACGCTTAACAAATTTTGAGCGAAGTCAAATAAGAAGTTTGCTGTCTATCGGTCTGTACATTCGGAAACATGTAAACGCGATTACTGAAAAGCGCAGTGACCTAAATATTATAGAATATCAGACGAACAGACAGGTTCAGAATAAAGCTTAACAAGAATCTGCATTTTAAGATTCTAATACTGTGCAACATTTCATTTATTTCATTGTGTTTTTGAATTACATATTCGTACATGCAAGTTGAAGTAAATAACGCAGAAAGTAAATTTCTCTCAGGGTTTGATTTGAAATTATCTTATTAAGGCTTTATGTTTCATACTTATCATATTCCTTACTACTGGAAGTCAATGAAATCATTTGATTGGATTTCTTTAGAATATCTTGTTAATTTATAAACTTATTGTGAAGCGGGCATACCAAATGTTACCCTTCTAGTAAGAAAAATATATATTTCAGAATCACCATGTTCACATACATACAAATAATCATGATTCCAAGTATTTATTGAATTCAGAGATGCCTGGAATATAAAGATTCACCAGAATCTTGAACTTCATATGCATAGGGAAAGCCAAGTACTGTTAAAAGAAGCAGTATCTTGTGAGTATAGAAATAAAAATAAAAAATAACTATCTAGCTTTTTATTTCTAATCATGGACTTTGCCTTAGATTTAATCAACGTATTGGCGCAGCATGGCTAAATTTGGCCCTTGCGCCAAAAAACCCTAATTAACCTAATAACCGTATATATTTAGTTTTTTCATCAATTGGTTATTTTTTTCCTTTGTCTACTTACATTCTCTTGCTTTTGGCTATTTCATCTTTAAGTTATTTTTCTATTTTCAAAATTTAAACCTCCTGTTTTTGGTAAATTTTATTATTTTTTAATGATATTGTTGTTGTTGGGATTTGTGGCATTTCAAGACTTGGCTTACAGTTATCTGGCAGCGATTTAAACCGAGTAAGCGACTCTTCTTTTTTTTTTTTTCAGTAGCGCCAACGAGAGCCAAGAATACAATTTAGCTACTTCATGTGTTATATTCGCTAGCACAACCCCTTTTCACACAATCATACACCTCATAGATTGAATACAGAAGATGAACAATCATGCCCGAACCTAGAATCGAACGTAGCATGCCCAAATCAAGGGGAAATCGCCCTACCACTAAACCAGAATGCCAGAATAATATTGTTGCTGTGAAATGTTATGTAGGCTCTTCTGTTTGAGCCATTTAGACCTTCTCTGCTTTTTCTTTTTATACCTGCTCCTTTTTTTTTTTTCATTATTTCGTTTTTTTGTCGTTGTTTTTTGCTGTTTTTGCATCCAGTAACACAAGCACGATAAAGATTTTTTTGAATAGCTAGTCTTTTGATAACTATTAAAACTCTGTTCTTTGCTTAGTTTTATTGTGAACTTTTTACTGTTGTAACATTATTTTTGGGACACACCTAATCATCATCAGAATACATCTTACTTCGTGCAATAGAAAATAATGAACCATTTATGTCTTATTTTTTCAAAATAATTGATGTGTATATTAATTATTATATATAAAGAATTGATGTGATATTCCATATCATTCATCCAATGGTGTATTAAAAATAATCTTCCCCTTAAGGTGCGGAACAAGAAATATTTCAGAGTTAGACTTTGATTAAGTTTTGTGTCATAAGACATATAACCTTACATGTTCTTTTTCTGCTGTCACTTGTGACAGAATACCCCCAAGAGATGCGATTCCAACACGCTATTCATCTCTTTTCTGGCAGTCCCAAAGGTGCAGACGTTTGGGGGGGGGGTATATACTCCATTTCCGAATTCTGCCACTGCTTTTAGTGTCATTGGTTTTTTTAATATACACTTGATTGATTCCAAAACATTGTTACTTTCATCAGATAATAAATAAAAGAAAAACTTTGAGATAGTTCAGTTTGTAAGATTAATGCTTTGTTCTTAGATGTACGAGGAGCTTAAAAAATAATATTACGGTAGACAATTCGAAAGACGCACCCTTACATTTTGCTCTCGTGGATACTATAGTACGCATAATACACTTTCTTCTAATAAATAGTTTGAGTGAAAGAAGAAGCATTTACTCCTGCCTACCTCAGTAAGGGTGGCGCGTCTTTTCCGTGATCTGGGCGTTCCATGTTCGAGTTCCAGATCTGGTAAAAGTGGTTCGAGTTCTGGATCGAAATTCGCATCCTTATATTTTGCTCTCGTGAATACTATAGTACGCATTACTGAAGTAAGGGTGGCGTGTCTTCCCTGTGATCTGGGTGTTCCATGTTCGAGTTCTGGATCGAAATTCGTACACTTATATTTTGCTCTCGTGAATACTATAGGATGCATAATACACTTTCTTCTTATAACTAGCTTGAGTGTAAGAAGAAGCGCTTACGCCAGCGTACTGTAGTAAGGGTGGCGCTTCTTCCCCATGATCTGGGCGTCCCGGGTTCGAGTCTCAGTTCGGGCATGGTTGTTCTGTGTTCTATCTGTGAGATGTAGGAATGAGCTCCCTTTAAAAACAGGCTGTGCAAGCGAATGTATGTGTCACCTTTATTTGAGCTAGAAGTCAGACTTCTGCCCTCTGGGTGCCCAGGGGGTTTTACCCTCAGAAGCTACTGCACCCCCTATTCATGGAAACACGGATACAACATCATCATCAGTGGGTCAGTATCATTTCCATACGATAACTTCAGACCACTATCCTTGGTTGTTCAGGAGTCTTTACCCTCAGAGATACTGCATCTCTCTTTCCCCGATCTCTTGGACTTGAATTAGTGTTCAATCCAAAAGTTGCGGGGATAAAAAACAACAACAACACAGGTATCTGCAGAAATTTTCAACAGATAACAACTCAGTGAATGGATTGGTAGTGTAACGTCTCGATCTGGTCCGATCAAATAAAGAGTAGCGTTTTAATCTAATTACTTTATTTACAGCTTTAATTTACAGAAAAAAATACTCTTTATCATCCAGGTTAAATGAAAGATTGTATGTACAACACCACAAGAATAGTTCCTCGAAATATTTTGGAGAAACTCATGAGAACAGCTAAAGTCTCACGCTGATACCGGGGTTAGCTGCAAGAATCCACCGAATTCCTCGGGTGGAATTTTCTCTCAAACACTCTGCTTTCCCCGATCTCTTTTTCGGACCTCATCACCAAACCTCTTTGTCTCCTGTTTCTGTCTTCAAAAATCTTGCCTTTTCTCTCTTCTTTCAACTCCACCTCTCATCCACATTGGAGCATTTGAGCTCCCGATTTTATTTTTATTTTTTTTTGCTCTTCCAACGGTATTTATTATTATGGATTTTTAATTTTTTTAATTTCTTAAATGCTGCCAAAAAAGTTATTTTGTTAATATAAGTAAAATACAGAATATAGTGCTATGATCAAGATTCATTTTAGCATTAAGTTTGTTTGTTGCTGTTGCAGTGATCTAGAATACCATTAATTCAAGAAAAAAGTTTAAGATTTTTTGTTTTTGTTTTTGCAAGAATATCTATTATTCTGTAATTATTTATTTTAATTTTTCGAATATTACCTAACAGTTTATTTTTCTAATGTAAATAAAACATGGAGTGTCGGGCAATGATTAAGTTTTAGTTTAGAATTAAGCTAATTTATTGCTGTCCCAGTGATCTAAAATACAATTAATATAATCCAAGAAAAAGTTTTTGAGATTTTAATTTTTTGAAAAATTTTCTAAAGACATTAATCATCCTGGAATTTATTTTTTAGAATATTAGTTAACAAATTACTTGCTAGTATACAAAAATGTACATATAAAAATTTATTTATTAAATGAAGTACTGATTTGCATTCTTTTTTCCTAGGGTAAGGGATTCCAGAAGAATAAATCATGCCATAGATAAACAATAATATTTATTCTTAAATGTATTCATAGGCAGCAAAGAAAGATGTAAAAATTCTGTTGTTTTTTTAGAAAAAAACTTTTTTCATGTTTTCCAGGCATTTTTTTATATATTCCATGCATTTTTATCACAAAAGCCTTTTTTTCGTGAGAAAAAGAAAGCTTCTCGAATTCATCCTTTTTCAGATTTTTCTAAAACATTCGAGCATGCTTTAGGGGGTGTTTATCACCTAAGGCAAAGGATTTTCTTAAAGAAAACCAACTCATCTTTCGTATTTTGCTGATTTAGAGATTATTTTTTGGCACAGAAAGAAGCATAGAATTCGAAGACAAAAGTGTATTTTATTGTTTTTTAGTATCAGCAACCATCGTACTTATTCTTTTTCAGTTCTTGTAGATGAACTATACAAAGCAAAATTATTCTTTAGCTTCCAGAAATCGTCCTCGTGGAAAATAAATTCATACTTTACATAGGTATACATTCCACACAATTACTGATATATCTACGTTTTTCAAACCTTCTACGACGGTAAAAGTTACTAACTATTTGTTTATTTAAAATAATTGCTGTTTGTTTATTAAGAAAAAGAGAGTTGTTGTTTGTTTATTGATAAAAAGTGAATCGCTGTTTGTTTATTAAGAAAAAGCGAGTTACTGTTTGTTATTTGATAAAAAGTGAATCGCTGTTTGTTTATTAAGAAAAAGGGAATTCTTTTAGCTTATTAGGGAAAGAAGAATTACTATTTGCCTACTGAGAAAAGGTGAATTACTATTTTTACTAAGAAAAAGTTAATTAGTATTTGTTTATTAAGAAAAGGTGAATTACTATTTGCTTATTTAAGAAAAGGTGAATTACTATTTGCTTATTTAAGAAAAGTGAATTGCTATTTGATTATTAAGAAAAAGCGAATTACTATTTTCTTAATAGGGAGAGACGAATTCTTATTTGTCTATTATTTGAATTATTATTGTTTATTAAGAAAACGTTAATTACTATTTGCTTATTTAAGAAAAGTGAATTTCTATTTGTTTATTAAGAAAAAGCGAGTTACTATTTGCTTTTTAGGGAAAGACGAATTACTATCTGTCTGTTAATTTGAATTACTATTGTTTATTAAGAAAAAGTTAATTAGTATTTGTTTATTAAAAAAAGGGAATTACTATTTGCTTAGTTTTTAAAAAAGTGAATTACTATTTGTTATTAAGAAAAAGCGAATATCTATTTGTAAACCCTATTTTCCAATTCTAATAAATTTAACATATGAAATAATGTTAAGGATTCTAAAATCCAAGATTTAAATTAAATTTACGATAAAAACTAACTTCAATTTTCATGTCTGTCTTTCAAACATATGAATAGGAGAATTTAATCGAATAAATTATTGTCGTCTGTCAGTAAATCTGTCCACTATTCCTTTAATTAGCAACACGCTTTTTCTAATGCATGAGATATCTCTACTCATAAGGGAATTGGCTTGTTCACAGGCATATATACAGGATGGTTATAATTAAATTTCCAATTTGAAATGGTCATAAAAGAAAAACTACTGGACCAAATGTTATCAAACTTGGTAATAATTCAAAGGGGATCATATTATTTTATTTTCGACAAATCAAATTCAAACCCTCACAACAAGAAGTGAAAGGGCACTGAATGCAATAATGTTAATCAAAAAAAGGCAATGAAGCAATCGTTTCATAATGTGTTTAATAGGTTTTGAAATATTTTACAATGCATACTCAATTTGGTGTCCACCATTTTCTGAAAGTAAGTTTCAATCGCATTACTACATTCTCAACAGTAAATCTTAGCATATCAAGAGGAATGTTACTGACATGTGGGTGTACTACATCTTCCAGGTCCGGCAAAATGCTCAGGTTATCATTATTAACAATGCTTTTCACAAAACGCACATTGAACGTGCTTTGTAACACTTTTCAGAAACGATTAAACTCATTTTAAACTGCTGACTTCAAATCCTGTTTTGCTTAACATTATTAATACAGCTATTTCCAAAGATTGGGAAGAACGCAGGAAAATAAATGCATTTGTGGAGAAATTGATACGGTTTACCACTATTTATTGGAATGTATAGAGATCTCAGAGTTAAAGAAGAATCTGAAGATTGTCAGTGATGATTTAAGTACAGTACTGATGGTACCAGGTAATATCAAAAACCTGAAGGATATGATGTTAAAGATTGATCGTTTCATTCCGTTTGAGAGAGTGCAGATGAAGAGAAAGACAGCTATTTACTACCCCGAAAGGAATGTTATTTTGACTGTTCGGTCAATGTAAGGTTGGACAATACTTATCAGCAGTCGACCACAAGAAATCCTGACGATACTGCTACGTTCAGTGGTGGCGGGGTGGCCAGCTGTATGCAAGAAGAAGAAGTATTGATACATCGCCATTTCAGCTCTGGTGGTGTTTGAACTTTTTGGTAGAAAAGGAAAAAATCTATTATATCTTTTAAAATATTACCAAGTTTAATATCATTTGGTTCAGCAGTTTTCTTTTTATGGCCATTACAATGTGGAACTTTAATTATTACCAACCTGTACATAATGCCAAAAATGCACTCTTTACCAAATTTATTCTTTTCTGTCATCATTCTTCAAAGACTTCTGAGTAGTGTAAATTCATTAAAATCTCGAGTTTGAATTTTTTGACGTTTAAAATACTTTCTCTATACAAGATATACGAGAAAGTAAAAATATAAATTGATTACCATTACACCAAAAGACCAAGTCTACTCATAACATTATATTCTATATAAAAATGACAGAATACCCCAGCTTCCAAAGAACTAGATCAGGTCTTCGGGTGGCTGTCTTCTTTGTAATTGAGCTTAGGGGAGAAACGAGCGCATGGTTGCTCTATAATCCCTATGAGATACGAGTAATCAGTGATCTAGTTTATTACGATAGCCGGATTAATCCCCTAGGGACATTTTGGCTTTGACCGACTCCAATAGACTGGGAACAATAATCCCTCTTCACGAAGGGGAAAAAAAAGAAATTAATTCCCCAATTTTTCTTTCTTTTTAGGATGGCCTAGAGATTGATGGATCGTTTAGATATCAACAAAAATCATCGCCTTTTGTTGAAAATTTAATAAAACTCGAGGGAGAATTCGACACGATGAGCTTTTTATGATTTTGAGATTACGAGATCTCAATTTTTTTTAAAAAAATATATTCCAAATATTTTTTTTTTCAATCTGTATGCATAAAAAAAATGTTATTGTTTGTACCAGGGCTTCGAAACGTAATTTTTTTTGTTCCGGTTTTCGTTCCGGTTCAACTAAAAAATTAATATCGGTTCAGTTCCGGTTTTCGCTCCGCCAAAAATAACGATTTTCGGTTCAGTTCCGGTTTCCGATCCGCCAAAAATAACAGAAGATTTGATGGATGCTTCATGCTACGTCACTTACGGCCTCTCCTGTCTATTTACTCCTCCCTGATCTAAACAGTCTATACAAACATCCGTGGGTGATCGCATGCTGAGATGTGAAAAATGAAATATAACTCGATATTTTTCTTAAAAAATCATCTATACTTCTAGTTTAATCAACTGAATTAAATATGTCTTCCACAAGTAGTTTCATGCGAAACTGAAACAGAAAAATACTAGTGAATATCAAAATAGGAAATCGAGAAGCAGTATACATGTAATGATAATTATAAAGTTGACGTTAAATTAGAAAATATTGATAAATTGGTAACAGTAACAAAATGACTGAAAGATATATCGAACCGAAATAAACCGATATCTTTTTCGGTTCAGTTCCGGTTTTCGTTCCGACCAAAATAACGGTTTTTTCCGGTTTTCGGTTCAGTTCCGGTTCGAAGCCCTGGTTTGTACACGTATGAATTTGAAAACTTATATGTCGTCATTCTACATACTGTTTGACTTATATTAGTTATGAAATTTCGCTTACATATATTTTGGAAATTGGGAAAGTTTAAATAGGAATTTTTTTTTTAATTATAATTTTAAGGCATTCGACTACGTCTAAAACACTGGTTATCGACCAAATTGGCGGTTTGTTGGTTTGTTAGCCACTTCTTGTATTTCAGAGTTTTCTCTTTCCAAAACAGTTTAGCTTTTCTAGGAAAAAGAAGGCCTGACCTATCATCTAAGGGAATTTTAAGTAAAACCTATTTTTCAGCTAAAATTTGCCTTCAATTTTCTCAGAACATTAATTTACATAAATATTCTCATGGTATGCATCAAAAACTAATTGAGGTATTTGCATAAAAATTCAATCGTGTGTTTTAAATAATATGGGCAATGAAATGAACCAAAAGTTTTAGTGTTGGGGAAATACTTTTTCATTTATAGATGTATTTAAAGTATATTTCATTTCATTTATACTTTTTCATTTCATTTAAATTTTACCTACCTAATTCATTGTATATTCTAAAAATGGAGTTCACTTTTGCTGTAAAGCCGATTAGATGTTTAAAATTTGAGATATTCATAAATTTAAGGCAGAATTGTCAGTCCAAATTTTATTTGCCTAGCTCAAAACGTATTTGTGATATTCTGTTTACGAACAGATCGATAGTCATTGTAACAAAAATGTATTATTTTTAAATCGGGACATCATAAATTCAGATTCGTCAATACTTTGATTTCAAATTTTCTGACGACTAGAGGCTCTCCGGTCCCTCTCTCTATTGCTTACCAACCCCCGAGGAATTGTTAATGCATTTCTTCCCGGATAACTTCGACTGATTGAAGATTCCTTCCCTCGCATTAGTCTAGTAACAGGTATATTCAGATTCAATCTATTCCAAAATATGGTACAACAATGAAATAAATAAAAAATTGAAAGCAAAGAGTACACTCCCCAAAATCATCTGTATCAAAGTGTTTTGTGAACATAAATAACGTCTCATTTATTTATGTTCAGAAAGAACTTTATGATCGTAAATAAATGAAATACTTCCATCAAATAATTTATATACTTCCATCAAAGAAATACATTTAAAAATTTCTACTATTTCTGTTTTCGCTTTTTCGACGATTTCGTTTTAAAATCGATAAGTGCGACTTAAACTCATGGTAAAAATTTTTGTCCATTTTATGACGGTGAATTTTTTTTTTCGTTCATTTTTTTTTTCAAAAATGACGCAAGGATAGCAATCGCTTGAATTCCTATCAAATCGCGTGCTGATGTTCCCGGACAAAATCGATGTGTTGCCAAATGACGATTAACAAATTCGGCCTCCGTGTAAGCGTTTTATACATGGTTAAAATTTCTCCTTTTATTGTAAAGCATTTGTTCAAAAGCACAATATAGCATTCCTTGATTTTATGAATCGTAAGATGATATGAAGAAAGATTTAAAGAAGTTTAATATAATTCTTAAAAAATTTATCTTATATATATTTATCTTATGTATGTATATCTTATATATATTTCAAATTCTTATAGTAAACATTCATTCTGAAAGAAATCTTCTATAAGACAAACCAACGAATGTAACAATATAGATTCAATATTGTCAAATAATAAGAAATATGAGATAATATTTTTGTCAACCTCTTTATAAAAGTTAAAATTGTTATCAAACTATTCTTCTTTTAGATACTTTATACTAGTTTAAATGCTTTATAGTCAGTCCACAAGTTTCTTTTGGATTGAAAGTGTATATATTAAATAAATATTAGTTTTTATATATAAACTGTGTTCGGCCCTGTAGACTGTAATATTTTTTAAAGAAAGATCTATCCTTAGGCATTTGAGGAAAAAAAACTTTCCATACTTTTATCTGACATATGCACATTTTGTTGCAATTTTCGGTTACCATAAAATGCAAAATAAATCTTATGCAAACATTTTTACGAAAGAGAAAAGCAGATAAGGTGAACGAATCTTTCCATGGTTGTTATGCATAAAAATTTTATTTACGCATCTTTAGTTCGCGATTGTTAATACTTGCTCAAAACCTCTTAAAAAGGTACACGCATTAAATTCTGAAACAGAAACTTTTATAGTTTGAAACAGAAACAAATATTGGAGCCATCTTGAACAAAACAGAACGGAAGATACTTCTTATTTCCAACAAAATATATGACTTTTTGTCGGTGACGTGGAACCCATAAAATACAGCGAAAATGCTGGTACATATTTTAAGGAAAGGGTATAAGATAGCAACATATAGCCTTATTTCAAACCTAAAGCGGCTTGGATGCAACCAGTTGTCAACGGTTGGATATGTTTACAGCATTTTGGAAAGTAGTCCAAGAGGGCGAAAATCTCGAAAAATAATAAAATTCTTTTCTTTTATAGAATTATTTTTGCTTCGATTGCAAAATTCTGTATTCCTTTTCCCATAAATTATTGAAAATTCTTTTCTGGTTTTCAAACTTTCCTTCATTTAAGTATTTTGAAGATACTTAAATGATGCTTAGTGGTAGTTTATTGTTTATTTGTTTTGAGGTGAAACCGCTGTCATCATGTTTATTCTTCTCTCTAGTTTGGCAACGTCAAAGTTTTTTCCTTTGAAAGATTTATACAAGGACAGTTCGTCTTTTCTTTTTGGAATTGTTTTTTCGGACAGCTTACACAAAGTGAATTTTCGTTTTGAAGTCAGATAGAAAGTGACTGTGAAAAAGTAAAAACTAGTTCTGACAGTTAGGAATTTTTTATTAAAAAAAGCATATCCATTATGGGAAAAAATGGATATGACATTTTCTGTTACTGTCTAGCTCTTGAAATGGCAAAATTTCATATTTCGTGCCAGTGTATTTTGTGCAAAAATGCAAAATCTTATTGTCTCAAATATTCTTCTGTCACGTCTAAATAAAAATTGTTCAAAATATTCTGTTATATTATGTAAAGATATTATTTATATTAACGGATGTTAAAATCTTAGAGTATTCTATTATTAAAACTGGTGAATCTACGGATATTTTGTAGATTTATGTTCTGTTTTATATGTAAAAGGATAACGTATGGTTTATTTGGACAAGTATTGGATTTCCTCATCCCAATAATATGCCTGCAATCACATTTTAGAAGCTAAAAAAGGAAGAAAAATAATCAGATGGGTGATTAAAGATGTTTGCTGAGTTTATGAAGATGCTGTGATTTACATATATCATTTGAATTTGATTAAAACCAGTAAAAATTGTGAGAGGAATGCTCACTTTCCATAAAGGAATCATTATAACCTTTTATGCAAAAGAAAGGGCATATTTTTTTTTTTTTACTTTGCTTCATTTTATTTATTTATTTTTGCTAAAACATTGAGAGCAGTTCTTCCATGATATTAACATATTGTTTCTAGAATATCAATAAATATTTACGGAATACCTCATGTTAACACATTAAAGGCACGAATCGTAGTACTACACTTTGATCCGCGTTACCTGGCATACTTTCATCAAGATCACCCCGCCTTTAATGTGTTAATTGATAATAGTGTATAACTATTACTATCTACCACATAATAACAGTATCAGGGTAACAGGGCATCTACATAAGTACAGAGCTGCTGATTGGTTTCATATGTAGTATTTTTAGAAATTAAACGGCGCATAGGACTATTAGACCTAGACAAACGCCCTATACAGAAATTGTACAGTTCAAAATGAAATAAAAATAACATGATCAGCTTAATGAAATGGGTTGGGGAATTTACAACAGAAAGATGTTTTGGCTGTCCATCGCATGTAATCATTGATAACCTATCTCAAAGTCATGACATTTCATGTGAAATAAGATTTGAAAAAAACGGATCAGTGTTTGGGCCTTGGAGTTGATTCTTTCGTTTCACTTATTATTCTAATTAAATTGTTCTAAATATACATTATCCTTTTTTAATGGTAAGGAAGATGATTGCCGATACATATACTTTGCATATACTTTTTTGTAGAGAAAAAAGAATGTATTTCGGGATGACATTGATGAACAGTAGTTATCGAAACA
>JAPMOQ010054958.1:582931-614421 GCA_026543055.1 Argiope trifasciata | reverse complement strand
AGGTTCGAGGCCCGATTCCACCGAAGATCGGATGTAAGCGGTGTCTGGTGAACGTTGAACCCGTCCAGGCCAAGCGTCCTCCAGTTGGTGTGATGTGGACGTTTGGAGAGCGGGATGCCAGCTCAGGTGTCATCCTTGTCATCTGACTGCGGCTCAAAATTACGAGGTCCGTCCCAAAATAGCCCTAGTATTGCTTCAAAATGGGACATTAACATAACTAAACTAAACTGAATTTTTACAAACACAACATCGGGAGAACATTTGACCCCGACGGATTTAATGTTCACCAGGAAAGCTTACACTACGGTTCTTCGGCGGAATTGGGGCTCAAACGGGAAGCTCTCCATTTTTGAAGACGAGACTAGCACTAGGCCACCGCGAATGTCTAAGTTTCAGATCTCAGTGAGTCAGAAAAAAATATTTCTGCTTTGATAAAATTTGATGCTGGACTATAATTATAGTCACATAATACCATGAGAAATTAAACGTATTTAAGTCATAGTGTTTTTGAGTTATTGCGGTCGTATGCTTCTAAAAGTATATGAATCAAAATTTGAACGGTATCTACACTGTAGATAATTAATTTGTGTTGCAAATCTTGTATATCTAGATCTCATCAATTTCAATATTTCAATGGGTCGCGGTGGTCTGGTGGTGTGGTATCGGCTTCAGAACCAGAGGGTATCAGTTTCGAGACTCGATTCCACCGATGAACCGTCGTGTAAGTGGGTCTCTTGCACGTTAAATCTGTCAGGCCAAACGTTTTTACGCATTAAACATATTTAAGTCATTGTGTTTTTGAGTTATCACGTCTATATGCTTCTAAAGTATAGATTGACTGACAGTCAATTCTGTTTTGCATTTGAATCAAAATTTGAACAGTATCCACACTATATATGTTAAATCTGTTTTGCGAATCTTATATGTCTAGATATCTTTTTTGTAGTTATTGTGTTAATCGCAATCAAAAAATGGGCAGACGGACTTCCACAGATCAGAATTTACTCAAAATTTAACAGAAATCAATTTTTGATGCAAAATCCGCGTACTAAAAATCGCTCATCTAGCTCAAAGCCTTTTTATGAGTTATATTTGTCACATAACATTATATAACGCCATCATGTGCCCCCGGGGCCTATAACACTAAGTTATCTAACCAATCTGCTGAGCATAGGATGGAAGGAAGAAAAAAAAAAGACAAAATAAATAATAAAAGAAACATGGAGACTGCAAACCCTTCAGAAATCTCTAGAGAGAATCTCATTGGTCTCAAATCCTACAAGACTTTATTCTATTTTTCGGTGAAGTATTACTGAATGGAGGGGACAGAAATAATTAAAAATATGGTAACAATTAGTTGAACTTACAGGGAAATGAGATTACTAATTGAAAAGTGAAAAAATGATGAATTACATTGTGGATTTCTGTATGACATGTATAAGCACAATCACTGCAGAGTCAGAAATCTGCCGCATCTGTCTGGGTCCTGAGGTTTTGTTTTCCTTCTTAAGGACTTCACATTCGAAGTTATAATTTCGGCTGGTTTTTACTGGCATTTTGGTCTCATCTCTTGTGTAGTCTTGAAGAGGTTTTGGTATTTATGAATATGAATTGCTATGGAGTGGATCTTTCCTCGTGAAAGGGTATTCGATACATGCAACTCTCTTGTACCATGCTTCCTCGAGATCTGTTCCTGTTTTATGTGCCATCAGAGAGTTAGTAAACATTCGGTGGCATAATAAATTTGGGATCTTACCTCCCCACAGCTACAACAAGGAGAGTTAGAAATTTGGAATCGTTGTAGGTATGTCAGGAATGGGCCTTATCCAGTGAATCCACCAAAGAACTGTAGTGGTAAGTTCATAAACCACATAAGAATTTCCAGACGGAGAGTACACTTTTGACTAGGGGTTAAGTTACGCGGCTATGAACCCTAATGTTGCGAGATCGAACCTCAAGAATGCTCATTGGTATAGAGCATTGGTTCCTGATTCTGAACTAACAAACACAACCATGGTGCCCTCTACCGGTAGAAAAATTCGCCGTAAGAAACGTTCGTCACGCGCCATAACACTTGCGCGATAAAAGTGTTCATATGGTATAAAATTATGTAAAAGCATATATATATATGGTATAAAATTATGTAAAATCATAGACATATGGTATAAAATCATGTAAAAGCATACACATATGGTATAAAATTGTGTAAAAGCATACGCGTATGGAATAAAATTATCTAAAAGTATAGACATATGGTATAAAATTGGATTTAAATTCACATTTTAAATGTTAAGTCAGCGTACTGAATTTTATTTGTCTTCTTCTTTAAATTTTGTAATTATAATGTTCACTTTTATTCTGAAGACCAAACACACAATCATTTTCCAAATGAAATTCAATCAAAATTTAATAGAATTCAAAAAATTTGATGCAAAGACAGTATGCTTTATTTTATCAGATTAATTTGAATTGTTTTTTAAATTATCACGTTCATAGACAGACAGAAAAATTTTCAAAAATGTGTTTATCAGATTCAGAAAAAATTCAAAATCTGAAAGTTTAAAAAAATTATTTGAAGGCATGATGTTGTGCTGATTTAGGATTTTTGAAGCTTTAAAGCACAGGAGCAGAAAATAATGGCATGGGGCACGGTGAAGAATGCATGATCTTACAGTCACGTGAATGTTTCAAATCGGTTTAAATTGGTTAATGACTTTAATTAAGACAAACAATGATTATTAATAATAATAATAATTTTCTCATTTGGTAACTTGACATTTGTGATGACAGATTTCATTTTTATATTTTTCTTATTTACTTATTTTGATGACTACAGTATCTCCTAATAGTATCCTATGCGAAATTAAAAATGGGCTTAAATTTCTATTTCAGAAAAAAAAAACTCCTTTAATTGAATTTAATTTTACATTGAGTTTCAAATATATATATCTAAAATTATATTTATCAAAATGCGAGGACAATATTTAATACGTTTATCTACGTTTTTTTCAACTCTGACGGTTAATAAAAAAACATTCTTTCATATTCATTGGTTATCCAAGTTATAATCAGATCATTCCTAAGCAATTCATAAGAGTCGTATATATCCAGCTTTCATACAATAAATCTATAACTGAAAAAACTAACATTATTTTTTTTTTCGAATTCTCCTCCCATAATCTTTTTATACATCCTTTATATTAATCTTATTCAGAAATGCATTTATAATGAACACACGAGATCATTAAATATTTAATCTGCTGACATAAAGAATATAGTTTAATTTATGCGTGGACACACTCAAGACTTAACAACCAATTACCTCCGATTTAACCATCTTTACTTCAAGTTCTAAATGGGCAATCACTGCTTCTTCATATATTTTTTACTACCCCTTAGACAAAAAATAAATAAAATACTCTAGGAGAAGCGATTGTCCTCCCAACCCCAATGACCAAGACCACCCATCAAGCGAGCCAACTAGGCATTATAACAGACGAGAAAGTAAGATATCTATGCATTGCAACTCAACCCTAACCGATCAATGACGGCAAAGATGATACCCTTTTGTAGGGTATCCATTAAACAGACTCGCAACCACCTCTCAGACCTCTGTCCTTTATATCCTTTTATCCTTGATGAGGAATGAAGGGGGGTGGGAAGCAAAATCCCCCATTTTATCTTCTCCCACACTTCCTGTTATCCTTTCCGGTTGAGGCCCCTCCCTTACATCTTCATTCGCTAATTTGATTGCGATGCTTTTTGAGAGGTTGTAGCTCTGCTTTTACCAGCATTGCCGCATTTATTAAATGTGACCACTTTCCATGCATATCAGTCAGAATTAAAGGTTTAGGTGTGTGGCACTTATTTTTTATGCAGCCATTTTATGTTTAAGGGAAGGAAATTTTCCAAAAAAGGATTGTGGGTAAGTTGGGGGGAAAGGGGGTTGACGGAATAAACAGTTTGATGCGACTTTTTTTTATTTGGGTTGTTGGTTTGACACCAAAATCAATCAAGAGGTTAAAATTCGTTTTGATAAGATTGATCGATGCATTTGAGGAATAATTTTCTGACGAATTTAATTTTTCTGACGATTCCCAAACTTTCAGAATTTTATTTTATTTTTCTGTTTTATTGGGGAAACCCTTTTTTGTATTGAAGAATTCAATAAATTAATTCCAAAATGTCTTATGTGGTATCTGTGGTCTGGTGTATTATCGCACGAACAATTGGATTTTTTAATGCAAATATACTAGTTTTTACTACAAAATATTTAATTAATGGTATGTATTCTTTTAACGTTTGAATATGGAATTTCTAAAATACTTTATATTTTCTATCGCTGTGGAACACCCAATGATATTATTTCCTTCCATATTTTGAAACATAATCCATGATTTGTGATCCATTGAGTAAAAAAAAATTAAAAGTAGTTTTCTAAATGTTAATTGTAGCACTTGATTTGCTTGAATTAATTTTTTTTTTCTTATATGAAGTATTCAAGGAAAAATTATGGTAATCAGCAGAAAGTTGAAGATCGATATTTGGACGAATATCCACTTTTCAGATCTACTTGAGTTGCAAAAGGCGAATTTCTGAATTATATCTTCAAAAATTCTACATCTTTGGAATTGCATCCATCTGTCTGGAAACAAGAATGCCTGGCATGTGGTTAATATTATAGTATCCGAAAATCGATTTTGTGTTTTAGACGGTTTTTTCTCAACTGATTGTAAAAAAGGTCAGACACCAGATTACGGTTGTAGTTAACAAATCCTATATCAAATTTGATATATGTAAGACATTGCATTTAGGAATGAGCACGTTTACATGTTTCTGAAAGCACAGACTGACAGACAGTCAAAACCTTGTTGAATGTAGTTTAAAATTTGAAAACTACCTACACTATAGATGTTAAATCCTTTCTATCTAATTTTCCTCATTTCATAGTATTGTGTTTGCATTTGTACAACCAGGCTGATGAACTTCCATTAAATGGATTTCACTCAATATCTGATAGAAATATACAGATTTGATTTAAAGACTAAACTCTAAATTTCCGTATAACTAAAAAAGCATTTTTTAATCACCTTTATCACAGAGTGACAGATGATCATTTTCCAAAAAAAAAATGAATTTTTCTAACTGAGGGAGGTTTAAATTTGGAGATTCGTCAAAAGTTGGTCTCGAGTTGGAAATTTTCTGTTGATTGCCATATTTTCTCTATGCTACATACACGTGAAAATAAAAAGAGTATAACTGTTTTAAAAATGTATTGCATCGTTTTGAGAGGGTTTTTTTCCCATACGATATTGACTTATAATTTTGTTTTTAACGATGAAACCCAAATTTTATTTATGCATTAATATTTTAAATTTATTTTGTTGTCTAAAATACAGATGGATAAGCAGATGTAATTTTATCAATGAGTTGTATAGCTTTAGGAGAGTGTTAATTTCGAAATCTAAATACTGACCATTACAAGCTCTTTCTTAGATTTCTAATAAAAAACAGTAAGTATTTCTATAGCAGTAACATTAATTAGGATTTCGAATGCCCTTAAACGTCCGTCTGTATCATTTCCACGCCCCGATAAAAAATAATTGTAATAACTAAATAATTTCAGGACTACTGTAAAGCAGTTTTTAGTTTTCAGACTTTTTAATATTATTTTATGTAATCATCATATATTGTGGGCATTTATATCATAAAAACTGTAAACAAATTATTTAACCTTATAAAATGAAATAAAAGACAATCTTCGTAAATGTTAGTAAAATATAAGCAAAATCGTAAGTTTTATGAGAATACAAGTTTTTTAACCTTATTTATCGTTTATGTGGCCGGCACAAGGGTAGCTTGTCTTCCCCGTTATCTGGGCGTCCAGGGTTCGAGTCCCGGTTCGGGCATGGTTGTTATTCTGCGTTCTGTCTGTGAGGCGTGTGAATGTGCCCCCTGTAAAAAGGGGTTGTGCAATCGAATGTGTGTGTCATTTTCATTTGAGCTACAAGTCAGACTTCTGCCCTCTTCGTGCTCAGGGGTCTATGCCCTCAGAATCTACTGCACCCCATTTCCTTGAAAACACGAACACGGCAAAAAAAAATCGTTTCTATGCTTAATGTTTTTTACATACTTCATTTCCAATGGAGACAGTGATATTCCATTTTTCCTGCACATTTTCCATATACCATTTTAGTGTAGAAAGGTAGTTGTTTAGTTGCATTTCCATTGTACTCTTTAATTTCGCACTTTTTACGTTTTACTGAATTTGTAACTCCTTTAAATTCAGTATCTATTTCTGGAATTTTATCAGTTTCATTTGCACTTTCATCATATCCTTCGCAGTCATTTTCACGAAATCTTATGTTTTCATCGGAATCTAAATTAGAACAAGGCAGCTTACCATCTTCCGATTCGTTCTCAGAAAGCTCTCGCAACAAATTAGCATTTTCATCTGGGCTTCGGAATTTCCTACGAACCATCACTTCAGGGTGACTGCTCTGCAAAAGATTGGAAAATCGAACGACATTTTTTTATGGACATATAAGCAAATGCTATGTGGTGAAACACTTAGACACATCAGTTTTAGTACAATTGATTCATTTCCACTGTGAACCCAATAAAAATACATTCAAAGTCATACAAATATGCTATAGCACTTTGGAAAGTTTGTTTTATCTAGTGGATTATTTTGAACGACAGCTATTTATAATGATAAGTTGCCTTGGAGTCGAAACGACGCCAGCGGACATTCCAGGCATATTTAGTTGTTAAATATCTCCTAACAAATCAAGAACAATAAAACGTTTTCTGTGTAATCACCATGGAAACTGATTAAAAGTCTGATAAAAAATTTCAAATAAGGAACGGAGAACAAACCAAATAGGTTCCAGTATCCAGTCAACATCGACGAACGTTCTAATGTTAACCGTATTTTTATTTCAATCAATGTCTCAAATTAAAATGGTACTTACTGCAAGCATTAAAATCAAAGTCTTTTCAATAAACACTATGCATAATAGACTGTCTAAAATTCCCTTGACTATTTTAAATTAAAACATCAAAAATAAAGTAAACGTTTAGCAAGTAAAGAAGAATAAAAAGCAACATTTTTATCCAAATCCCAGGGAAATTCCTTTTAATGCATGATGAGATCGTTCTTTCAAAGTTGGATTAAATTACACCCCAACTTTCTTTCTGATTAAAATGGTAAAGAATCTAAATCGGCTACTAAAAAGAGTGACTGCTATTACTTTCCAATTTCCTGATTGAGATTTCAAGTAAGCGCTTCAACGCCAGTCTTCTGCTTAACTACCGTTTCCCTTGAAGATTGTTCGGAGTCAGTAAATAAATGGTGTTCGGGCTCAAGTTAAGTATTTGCCTTCTCTAAGAAAGTTCTGGAAACTCACTACATTTACCATGCGATTTAAATTTGTTTGCTCGAGGCAGTCGTAAATTTATTTAGTAAGCTAAGTGTCAAACGTATTCTTGACAAGTACGATCTCTATCTTTGTAGTCAAGAAAATTAGATTTTTAAACAAAATCAATTCTAAGTGTATATCCTTCTGAAACAAATTTAGGAGTAAATGAGCTTCATTAAAATTTCTAATTTATATGTTCATTATTTCTCGAGAAAAAAATTCAGATAAAATATTTTTAATGTAAAAAATTTAAATATTATAATACAGCAAATCCTTTACATTTCCTTTTCGGAAATATTTCGATATGAATCATGCCAAAAGATTTTTAAAAACCATTAAACTAATTTAATCGTAAATATCTTTAATTTGTAAAGAATGATTTTAAATTACACATTATAATTCACAAAATGTTTTTATCGTCTGCATTTTCCATTTCCCCAAAATGATAGTAAGAATTATGGCAAATGATTTTTAAGAACCGTCGAATTAATTTAATAACTAATACCTATTAATTTTTAAAAAATGATAGGAAATTTATGTAAGTATTGTAAGTGACAGCTTCAAGGTAAATAAATAAAATATGTTATAATATTTATAGTATTTTCTTATTTAGTACAAAGACAACAAAAATATGTTGTTTTTCTTGAAAATGGTTTTAATTTTATACTTAGTTAATAAAAATTTACTTTTTTTTATAAATTGCCTTAAAAAATTCTCTAAAATGTTCTTCATGATTCAAAATTTGAAGAATTTTTTTTTAAGAAATGGATTCAATATTATAATTCACTGAAGGTTCTTATGGTCTGCATTTTCTTTTCAGAAAAATGGCAATAAGAACTATGCCAATCGATTTTTAAAAACAGTCGAACTAATTTAATCGTTAATAATTATTTATTTGTAAAGAATGACATAAAATGTATTTTTGTAATTAACAACATCAAGACAAATAAACATAATGTTTTAAGATAGTTAGACTATTTCTATTCAGTATGAAGGACAATAACAAAATAATAAAATGTTATTTTTCTTGAATATGGGAGAAAGTTTGTATTTAATTGCTAAAAATTAAATATTTTGTTAATTGTCTCATGCCCTTTTCTGAAATGGGGTTTATACTTCGTAATAATCAACTGTAAAATTTGAAGAATGTTTATTAATTTTTATTAATTTCTATAATGTATAAATAGTTTATTTTCTACACTTTTGTATATTAATTAAAGCATGAGGAAAATTATATCAAATTACTTGCTATTACTTGATTTTGGTAATTTGATAAATTAATTTTTAAATAAAAATGTACATATTTTTAATTATTCTGGATTAGATCAATTTGTTTTATGATATTCAGAATTTACTAAGAAATGCAGAAACAGATTTATGTTTTGAAATAATATCGGTCGAAATTTCCACTAATTTAATTAATAATTTTATAAGCAATTTTTATTTAAAAAATAAATATTTGAACTAACAAGGTAAAATAACAAAAGAATTGGAAATAAATTGACTGAATTTAATGATTAAAAAAGTTTATTAAAAAACTTTCTAGCTCCATTTTTATTAATTCTTGAAAAAGCCATTTGAGGCTTTATTTTAAGGCATAAATTTAAGGATTCTTAAATTGGAATATGGTTATTCTGATCTAAATTCGATATTCAGAGTGTCGATAGCTTTGCCTTCTATATTAATAAAATGCCATTTACGACATAGTTTTTTTTCTGGAATTTTGAAAAAAAATAAGATTCAAAATCGTTTGCATGACAGAATTTTTATATAAAAAGGCTACTTAAAAATTACATTTGTATTTTATTTAATATTATAAAGATTTTAATATTTAATATTATTTAAATTATTCATAAGTTGTTCAAATTTACAAAAAGACATTTATTATATCATGCTTTTTTACTTTGGAATTCAAAATCGTTTGCGAGATATAATTTTTATGTAAAAGTTCATTTCGAAATTACATTTATATTAAAATTCTTATGTAAAAAGTACGACATATAATATCTATTTCATTTCATAATCTCAAAAAAAAAAAAATGTCTCAACGTTTTATATAACATCTATAAGCATATTCACACTAAGTAAAATAAGTAATCCTAATTCATGATAATATAAAAGACCTAGACAAACATTTTAGTATATTTACATACGCTTATAATATTCAAATAAAAATTATCGTAAAAAAAGATTTTATTTTTTTTTATTTCTAATTTTGAATGCTCTATTTATGTTTTATTTATGCTCATTTTAAATTACGTAACCATAAATCCAAAAGTCAGAAATAACCTTTTAAAAAAGACGGTGATTATAAATTTTAATTAGGGAACCTAAATTAAAAAGACAAGAAACAAAAGTTCCTTTAATTTTTCTCCCTTTACCGTCTTAAAAGAATAGCAGTAACAGAATATACATTTTTCTTGCTAATTTGACTATTTTTCGCTTCACTTCTTTCAACTTTTCATACCGAAAGATTTTTTTTTCGAAAAAAAAATCTATTTTTCCTCAAAGTAATGTTTTGATTATCACTCTGTAAGATCACGCTGATTATTCAGGCCAAAAGTTAATCGTCGATAGAGTTTTCAAAAGTCGAAAAAGAAATTCGTGATTAAAACAGAAAAGTAAAACAAACTGTATTTTTCTTGAAAGGGATGATTTAAATTCTTATCGTGAACTTCATTTTCTTTTGAATATTTTTGCTTTATTTATACCTCAGAAAAGCTATTTTATGTCTCTTTTCTTTTGCTGCTAACCATTGAAGAACTGTTGCGGTAAGTATTTTTTCTGAATGAAATTTAAAAAAATTCTTTAAATAGTTGAAACAATTTATAAAGCTGAAAAGGTTGGATTTTTAGTTGAAACGTTGACCTTCTGCTTAATAGAAGTTGAATAAAGTAAAAAATAATTAATGTCTTAGAGCTCCTAATTAATTTTAAATTGAGAATTTTAGAAGATATATTCTATATTTTTCCGAAATATTTATGGATATTATAGATGTTATAAATTTACTTAGTATGCAAATTTGTTAGGTGACTATAAAGGAAGCATTTTAATTTAAAATATATCATAAATAGTGGTTTAATAATTTATATTATTCATAAAAAAATTCGAATTCGGGGTTTAGGCAGATCTCTAAAGTTTAGACCTCCCTGAGTTCTAAAAATGCATTTTTGAAATGTCCGTCTGTCTGCATGTATTTGACAAAAATAATTTAGAAATGTGTCAGGCTAGACAGTTAAATTTTGGTATATAGTATTATAATAAAATTTGTAAATTTATATCAAATTTTGTGTAAAAAAATTCATTGGAATCTCGTATCCCCGTCTATTCGAATACAAGTTAAAAATTAATTACAAAAACAGAGAACTAGATTGATAAAATTTGGTATGCATAATTAACACCTATAGGGTAGACACCTGTTAAATTTTGAGCCAAATTTAAAGTCAGATTGACTCCTGACGTTTTGCACTTTCAGAAGCATAAAAAAAGGATGTTTCAAAATGCAATGGCTTAAAAATATCAAATTTACAAAGGGATTTTGTTAATACAAGTGCAGTTATGCATCAAATGTTTATTATAACCTATTGAGAAAAAGACGTCTTAAACACAAATTCCCTTTTCGGATACTATTAACCACATATCAAGAATTTATCGCCAAATAACTGACCGAAAATTATACGTTAGATACAGTTAAAATGCTAAATCCGCTCAAAAAGTCAATATTTCGTTACTATTGTACGCCAGTCCATGCAAGACGTTACCTAATACGATACATTTTTTGAGAGCATGTGAGAAATTTTTCGGGATACCTCTCCCATCGGTTTTGAAATATCATCATAATAAATTCTAAACTAAACCAGTGAAAAGATTGCATTATTATGTACTAATTATAAGTTCAGCTAACTATAAATATTTTAACATTTTTAAATTTGTATCAATATTGTTAAGGAACTTCCTCCTCTAAGTCCATAAATTTAACGGATTTTCTTATAGTGGGTCTATAGTGTAGAATAATCAGCAGACTTTAATAGAAAATGACGATGTTTATTAACATATTCATCACAAAATTACACCAAGCCTCAAGAAGACCAAACATTCAAGGCGTATACAAAAATAATAAACAGCAACACTTCAAGCAAACAGCGAAACAAAAGCCTCACGATAGTATTTAGCAATGGTATTTAGATAATTCATTCAGCTAATGAACTTAACACCAACAACTTCCTTCACAACTGGACTCAAAATGTTTCAACCAGCTCTGTCTCAGGAATATTTTATAGTTCCCGAGGCACAACAAAGAATGCTCTCAAACAATATGACTGCTCGTATTGTTTATATCGCCAAATTTCTTGAAAATTCTGATATCATCCATTTTATCACTAAAGTCGCCTATTGTATTGCCAAAGTGGTCCGGTATCCGATCGGCATCTAATACATCTAATAATAAAACGGTCTGTGATGGTATCTAAATAAACCAATAGCAAAAAGTGATCACTTTTATATAATAGGCATGTTACTCGACTACTAACCAACTAAGTTCACTAGTCATATTCAATTTTTCAATCTCTCCTTAATACATTGGTGATCTGGGACAATGAACAAACGAAACCTTACAGCTCTCGTGGCTCCATCTAGCCGCAGCAAAAGCAACGAACACAAAATCAAGAAAACCCTTTAGCAGCAACAAAAAGTCATCAGACTCATATCAAAGTCATCAGGTTTATTTGACACAGTAGTAACAACTCTCACACGCTGGACCAAACGTTTGGAGTTGCAAAAATTTTGTCTCTCCGCAGACTCATTAGTTGTGGAGTATTGTAGTGGTATCTTAATAAGCCAGTAACAGCCACTAGACAAAAGTGATCACTTTTGTCTAATGGATATTCTATTCTTCTACTAACTAAAAAAAGATCTCGAGAGTTATTCCTACTCAATCTCTCTTACCACACGTCTTTCTTTCGATGGCACCATCTGAGCTGAGAAGCAGCATTTCAGATTAATAACAATATCTAATAGTATAGATAAAGAAAAAATTTACTACCAGAATACTCAGATATTTAATCATTGAACCTGATTTTAACTTATATCAATAAGTATAACTAAGTACAGTACTTAAAGCAATGAACGTCATCAACATTTTAAACTAGGTTCTCGCTGAAAGACAGCTGAATAATCAGTCGCAGTAGCTTATAATCAAGTAAGTTTCATTTAGAATAGCATCAAATTCAAATGCCAATTTCGCCAAAAAATTTAACGATTCTTGCCAGTTATTTAAAATTCCGTGAAACCAAAATTCTCGGAAAGTGGAAACTGTAGGATCTAGGAATCATGCTTTTATTAAACTACAATAAAATCCTGTTGCTTATCATGTCAAATTTAGTTTAAATAAAATATTATCAACAAATCTATCGTAGAAAAGCACCACTAAGTACGCATGCATATAATCATTATGGCTACTGAGTTGAGAAACTTGTCTGACCAGAGAACGCCTTAAATGCAATAGAATGCAATAGTTAAGAAATATTAATTTTTGGAATGTATTTATTATATTTACTGAATCTATCGTGTCATCCTTGGCGAATTATTTGGCGATGAATCTCTGATATGCACTAATAGTTTCCCAAAATTGAATTTTTGTTTTAAACACGTTTTTAACAGCTAATTGAAATAAAAATTTAATGCAAAATTATACTTGTGGTTATGAAATTCCCTACTAAAATTGATGTGTTTCAGTCACAGTTTTTGAATTTATTGTTTTTGCATATTTCTAAAACTACAGACTGACAGAAAGACATCTTGTAGTTAGATTTGAATCAAAATTTGTTGTGACTACCCTATAGGCGTTAAATCTGTGTACCGAATTTCATCCATCTAGCTTTCTTCAGTTTATAATTATCATGTTAATTTGTATTCGAACAGTCAGACAGACGAATTACTTCGAAACTGCTTTTACTCAAAATTAGATTGAAATTTACAAATTTTGTCTAATAATCTCATACTAAATTTCAATCATTTACGTTTTTGACTTTCTTTTTGCTATAGACATGCATTAATTGAAACGAAATTTAACATAAAACTCCCCTTGTACTTAATTATACCCATACACAATTTTATACATTTATATCATTGCATCTTTAAATTATAGCGTATAATTATATCTGACCGACAGACAATCAACCCGTCTTTAGAGCTGGCTTAAAATTTGATGTCTACACTATAGATGTCAAATACATCTACCGAATAGCATCCTTTTAACTTTCTAGATTTGGAGTTATCGTAACTTATATTTGAGCATCCGAAAGGACATACTTCATTTGAATGGATTATACTCAACATTTGATAGAAATCTACAAATTTGATTTTCAACCCGAAAATTAAATTTCATCACCTAAATTCAAAGCATATTTGAGTTTTCTTTGTCAGAGACAGAGAGACAAATAAAGGTCATTTTTCAAAAGGGTATTTTTTTTAAGATCTCAGTAAGGTCTCAAACGCAGAGATTTGTCAAAATCCGGAATTCAAATATTTTGAGAATCATTATATTTTCTCTGTTCTACATATACTAGAAAGTAAAAAAAAAAAAAAAAAAACTCATCACATCATTAATCAAAAAGCAATCGGAGTTCAAAACCCATCGTGTAATAATTAGATTACCGACTTCTAATCCTGGTAAAGCAGCGATGTCAATTAATGGAGGTCCTTTTGACTGCTGACTCCCGTGGAGAGATCCAATATTTACCTTCCATTAGCGAGATATGACAGAGGCAAGCTCTTCTTCTGCTTTGAAGTCTCAGGGAAGGGTTAGAAGAGTCGAGGTGGTGAATTTCGGTTACCCTTTGTTTAAGTGTAAGCCCTTTTCTGTGATATGGATGATGCATCTGATCAGGTGTGCTAGCTTGTTGAAAAGGGTTCAATTCATTCGTGGAAGTCTTTTGTTCGTGATAATTTCGAAGCTAGATTAAAATGCTTTGTTGAGGATAGTTTTCTGGAGGGATTTAGTATACGTTTAGGGTTTATTTCATGATTATGATAATAGTGTTTCTTTCTTTCTGTCGGTACTGCTACGTTCAGTGGTGACTGGGTTGTCGGCTGTATACAAGAAGTGTTTCTTTCTTGAGAGATTTTTTAGTATACATTTGCTGCAATATTCAAATATGATATAATCAGAAGTATTTAGTAAAAATAATGACAATCCCAATTCATAGAATGTAAATACCTATAGAAACACGGGTTAAGCCGAAGAATTTGTTTTGACGTGGACGGACATGGAGTCAAAATGACTTAACTGCTTCTTTTCTTTTTTTTTTCTTTTTATTGGGAGTTGATTATAGAGACGCAATATATTTTGGATATACTGTAATTAAATTATTAACAATATTAAAGATGTACTCTATACTTAAAATAAAGCTCAATGTGAGTGTGTTGGAGCTCTACAGGCGAGACCGTTCCACCTAGAACTACCGAATTTGTCAGATATATACTTTTGGGATCGGTAATATGCACCTCGGAGCGATTTTTTCGAATTTTTAATTAGAAATTGTGCTAATTAAAAATTAAGCGAAATTTTTGCATTTTTATGCTATAACATCCGAAAATATTATCCTTCAAACATGATTTTTACATCAAGTTAAAGATTAAAAAATTAACTTTCTAATGCATCAGTATTTTAACAGTTAACTTAAATTTCTATTTTAAGTGAATTTTTAAATAAATATTTTAACCATATTTTTCAACTATATATTTCAGACAAAACAATAAAACTTTACAACAAATGGAAAGTGATAAACAAGCAATGGGAAAAAACAGATTTTATTAAAGTGTTGTCATAGTATTTACAGAAGTTCAAATTAAAAAATTAATCCACCATAACTGCAAATTAAATCGAATAAAAAACGAAACTTTCAGCACGTGATTGAATGAAAAAAATATTAAATGTTTTCTAAAAAAATAAATGCAAGGCAAAGGTTTCTATGATAGCTTGCAATATCTCTATCAGTAATTCAATAATTCAACTTTTTGTTTAAAGTAAACATGAGTGAATTTATACAGAATACGCATTGAAATTTGGGCCAAATAACTAATTTGTAAATCATTAGTAATAGCCATACATATTGTTTATTACTGTTAACTTGGTCAAAATGAAGTAAATAATTGCATTTTATGTAGATTGAGTCAAACAATAGATTAATGAATAATGAGTTTTAGAATTTTTTATTTATATTTCACAAAATAATTTTACTAATATTTTAAGTAAAAGTTGTTACATCAATAAATCTTCTAAATCAATCATTAAAAGGTTTGATTTATAAAAAAGGGAATATTATTATTAAAAAGTGCTCTTTAAGATCTTTTCGTCCGCCACTTTAAAAAATATATCAATTTCAGGCCAAGGTTGATAATCAAATGAATATGGATGAATGAATGTGCGTCTGTGTGTGTGCATGCTCTACCCATCCTACTATGCGATCTAGATATACCGCACTTGGTATGTACATATTTACTTTGGAGGATGAAAAAATGTACCTAGACGGATTTTTTTGAAACTTGAATTAATTAAGTTTTTTCAATCTTCTTAAAATTGACTTTTTTCACTGATGACAATGTTTTAACCTATAAATTAAGTTTCGATTTTTAATGAATTAAAAAAATATTATAACCATATTTTCCGACAATTAACGTCTCGCTGTATGTAAGTAGAATGTAACTTGTAATGTAAGTAGAATTTAACTTGCAAGTTCAAGATGAGTGTACCAATGTTTGCTGCCACTTTACAAAAACTCAAATTCAGTAATTAAATTCAAATTTTATCTAATAACCATTAGAGCGTCAAAATTTCAACATTTTCAAATGCAACATTATTGTTATTAGAAGGTGTTCTCCATAGAATAAAACAATAAACAGCATTGGAAAGGTACCTGCAGCACGAAAATCCCCAGCATTAGACTGACTAAGAAGAAAAGAAATATAATCAATTAAAGCAGATAAATAATAAAAAAAACTCTTTCGTTTTCATTTACACATTTTTTACTTGACTCGCTTTAACCAAGATCACACTTTGTCTGCAACAGATAGTTCCTAGAACCAAAGCACGTCCATGTACAAAGGAATCTATGAGCTTTACATCTTTGTTAGACACACCACAAGCGTGGAATGACTCATATATCAAATTCTTTATGCAAACTTATATCTACAAAATGTAGCTATGTGCAAAGTTTTTGCTTCAATCGGCTGGTGAGAACAGGTCTGAAACTCGTTTTTCAGATAAGCATGCCAGGGATTAATCGCCAAAGCGGACAGGGTGGATCCAATAAAAATTGCTAAATTCATACCAAGGCTAATATTCTGTAACTATTACAAGCCAATCTGTTCCAGCTTCTAATCAATATGTTTTCTCTGTCCTGACAATATTATTATGCATAAAGAGTATGCGAGAATATATTGGGGAAACTACTCCCAGTGGTTTAAATTAAAGGCCATAAGATATACTGTGCGATACCCAGACCAATTTAGAGAACAGGCTAAAACCTTGATGGTGTCACCTGAGTTCTACCCCATCTAGCCCCAAGAAAGAAACTACACATTAATGGCATTGAACCTTTGCAAACAATAAAGAACCAACTAGAGAAAAAGCATTTTGGTACTGAAAAAAAACTTTGCATATTAAATTGTAACTCACTAAAAATTCGTAAAAAACGTTAGATGAGTGTCATCTTTTTACATTGAAGAGATCTAAATACATAAGATTTGACAAAATGTCCCTAATCGAAGATATAACGATTGGAATTTTTATGAGCTCTTTGACTTCAAAAGACATCCAATTTCTTGGCATCTGAGCCTGTACCCTCGCCAATGTGCACAGGTTTTGATCCCGTGATTACATCTGCGGTTCCATACTAAGAAGTCGAACTTTGATCAAAGAAACGACTTTGATGCCCAAAAAATACGCAATGCCCAGTAAATTGTTGGTTAAAATAAAAATCATTCTCAATTCGGTTAACCGAAATCTTTTAAAATGTTGGCAGGTTGTTCGCACCTTGATGGAATTATTTCAGCTTTTCTGCCAATTCTTAGTTATTAGTTTTTTAAAAATTAATTAGTTTTAAAGATATGATCCGGTGTTTACCATGCGTGCTACCATTTTAGTGTTATGCATTTCTTTCTTTGCAAAAAATTCCATCAACTTAAAATATCAAAAAAAACAAGAATGCCACTTCAGAAATGCAATATACAGTGTCAATAATTTAAAAGCTTTCATTTTATGATCCTAAACCATCATTCAAGTCAAAATATGCTCTTTATTATTAAACATGTAGTATTTATGTTATTGTATACTCTGAAAGAAGAAAAACAATAAACATTTCGGTTGTCTCATCATCACAACCTTTCTCGTATCGCTCTGAACGATAAAAGTCTCTCATCTGAAATCTTGCAAAAAGGTTATAAACATGGCACATCCATTTTAACGTGATGTCTCACATTTTAGCTAAAATGTACTTAAAGTTATCAATAAAAGTTTCTTCAGCGAAAACAAAAATGTGTGTTTCTCCACCAAAGCTAAGTCGGCAGTACATTATTTTACATATCCAACTCGAACCTTATACTGGAGAAACATCGAGAGTCAATGGACATTCCATGTTTCATCTTGAAATAAAACGAAAATATGAAAACTTTTTGAGCATAAATCACGAAAAATATCACCAGAGAACTGTGCCGCCTAAATGATTTTGTTTCCGAGTTCATGGCTAATAAATAACGTGGCTTATGCAGAAAAACACGTAAATGTTTTATCTTTCGCAAGAACAAAGTCATAAAACAAGACACACTCAAGTGGTTGGAGGATGTAAGGAACCTTTTTTTATTCGTGACTTTTGCTGTGAATGCACTATTTAACTGCAACCGTTATTGCTCTATGATATTTTCTCGAACATAAAAACAGTTCTCGAATTATCAAGTAGGGTTGCACTCAGTTGGGGAAATTAATGAAGATCTAATGCTTGAAAATTCGAGCACATGTTGGCGTTTTTAGTCTTCATTAAAATTCATGATTTTGCGAAATAGATGACTGTTCATAAATTTACTGGTTATTTGTAATTATTAAGTAGTTATTAAGTTAAAAGAAAAATTCAGTGAAATGAAAAAAAATGCCCAATCTGTATACATTGTTACGAATAAAGTTTTACATATCAATAATTCTCTAGAATATATTTTTAAAAAATCTTTAAAAAAATAACAAATAAGTATGTGTGTGTGTGTGTGTGTGCGTGTGCGTGTATGTATATGCGTGTAAGTTTGCCTGTATGTAAGTATTTGAGAATGTGTGTGTGAGTGTGCGTGCGTGTTTTTATATTTGTGTAAGTACATGAGTGTAAGTGTGCTTGTGAGTGTATGCATGCGAGCAAGTATTTGAGAATGCTCTTGTGTGTATGCTTAATAACGCATGTGTTTGTGTAAGCATATGAGTGTGTGCATGCTTGTAAGTATTTTAAAATTTGTACGTGTGTATGTATGTATTTTGATTGTCTTTAAATCAGTACTTTAGAATAGAGCAGCCAACTTTCGCATGGATATTTTTTGGAGGCTAAGACTAGGCACATTGAGGCAATTCTCTGAGAATTTAATTACAGTTATAATTGGTTAAGAATTAAACGAGAGATGAGCGTTTTACTAGACAGTTTTATTAAATATATTTGCAAAAAACTGATTTTTACGCCAAATGATGCCAATCATAAAAATAATGGTGAAAACTTTATTTGATTGTTATGTCGTTGTTCATTATTAATTTTCTAATAACTGGTCAGTCCATTAATAAAAAAGATTATTTAAATATCTTCTTGTTGAATGAAGCATTTTTATTTCAGAAAATGAACTGAATTGTGGAGAGCTAGCTCACAGGTTCTGGAACAGAATTAAGCGCATATCATAGTGCCATAATAATTCAGTAACTTTTTTGATAAAAATGATTCAACAAATGCGACACTTCAGGCATCGTTTCTCTCTAGTATATCACCATGCGACTGCTCATTATTATTATTATTCATAGGCCACTGTGAAAGTTTAATGAAAAAAACTCGAAATGGTTTTAAAATGATATCAAGACACATTTTAAGATTAGAGGCAAAATTGTACTAGTTTATTGCGAATATTAGAAAATGCTTCAAAAGTTATACTATAATTCAGAGAAAGGCATATCACTGTTAATAATAACACTAATTATGTTTCTATATCAAAGTTTGTACCCAATAGACAACATTAAGTAATACAAAAGGCATCACTTTTTTTTCCTCAGTATCGCAATATTCTAAAACATGGCATATCCTGGTTGCATATGAAACTTTCAGAGAAAGGCGTTTCCAATTATTGAGCTCTAAATTGCGTACATAAACCAATAGAAGTATTCTCCTCTTTATTTTCTCTCTTATTTCATAAGGTATAACAACTTTCTCATTGTTATACCTTATGGCACTTTTCAATTCCTCTGAAGAAAAATCAGCTATTTTAGCCGAGCATGTAATAGCCACAAGGAGCCTAAGTCCCCCTTCCCTGAGAGCAGAAGATTGACTTTTATCTGATATTAAGATGACACACACTCACTTGAGCAATCCCTTCTTACAAGGGGGACTCTCAAACACCTCACATATAGAAACGGAGGATGGGAGTCATCATGCCAGAGCCAGAACTCGAATCCGGGAAGCTTAGATCGCTGGGAAGACCTCTAAGTCAGGTCGCCAGCATGCTATCTAGCTAATGCATGTTATAAATCGCATGTTTTCCAAGAATGATTCATTACGTGCGAGTAATCTGTGGTAATTTATCACTAGAATTCAAAAGTATCAGATAACCAAATGTTTGTTTTAGATGCATTTTCCTCTATTGATTGAAATCAAAAATTTTCACAGAATCACACTGAAATGCATAAGTATCAGATAACCAAATGGGTGTTTTAGATGCATTTTTCCCACCGACTCAGATCAAAATCTGGCGCAGAAATGCTATTGAAGCCACTAGATTACTTATCAAATTTCGTTTATTTTAATCCATTGATTTTACAGTTGTGGCATTTAAATGATTACGAACGAACAGACTCACAGATAAATCTACTCCTAGACGACATTGTTTATAAATTTGATGTATACATTGGGTAAAAAAAGTATCCGTACGGTCACTAAATTTAAGAATAAATTAGCATAATTTGTAAAGTATTGCATTTTTTCTTTAAAAACTGTCTATATGTGTTTAATATAAGTCTATAGAAAGAGAGTTTTATAAATTTTCATGTTTAAAAAACGAGAAAATCATATTATTTGCAATATCTTAGGTAAGTTGAAAATTGCAGTGCAAAAAAAGTTTCCGCACGGATTAAGCCAATTCTTTCTGACGTGTTTAAAAAGGCCTACAGTAAATCTTTGATGTTAGAAAGTTAATCACTGATAAGTAAGCAACTTATCGACAGTTGTGGAGTTCAAGTTTGTTCTTGATCGTCTCAAAATCGAAGTTTCCAGAGTTATTCGGGAATTAGTGATTAAATTGCGAAAAGATGAATTATCCATGAAAAGGATTAGTGAAATGACTAAAAACTCGTAGTCTACTGAGCAATATATCAAAAAAATAATATCGTAAATTTCATTCACTTGAAGATAAAGATCGATCTTGGAGGCCGTCAAAATTAAATCGCGTGCATAAAAGAAACATCATACGCCAAGTTCAAGAAAATCCCCGAATTAGTGCACAGCAATTGGAAGCTGATTTAATGGTTAGTTACAACATTAATGTCTCAACTCAAACCGTGAGAAATGTCATTAAAAAAGTGGTTATAATGCACCTGCGGCAGTGAAGAAACCCTATATCAGTTTGTGCTACAGGAAAAAGCACCCCGAGTTTGCAAAGAAGCATGTAAGCAAGCCATTATCTTTTTGGGAATCCATTCTTTTTATTGATGAATCAAAATTTAACATTCATGGGTCAGATAGCCGAGTTATGGTGTGGATAAAACCAAACCAACAAATGCTAACTAAGAATTTATGTGGTACTGTGAATCACGGTGATGGCGGTGTTATGGTGTAAGGTGTATGAGTGCTTCTGGAGTAGGAAATCTGCAATTCATCGAGGGAAATATGGATCGATATGGATATATGGATATTCTTAACCAAAATGTGTTATCCAACGCAAAGAAACTATCTCATGGAACTGGATTTACTTTTCAGCAGGACAACGATCCTAAAGACACCTCTAAGATTTGCCAAGAGTGGTGCCTTTACCATGTTAAATAAAAACTTCATAGCACTCCCCAGTCATCCGATTGAAAATTTGTGGGAAGAAATTAGCCGACAACTTAAAAAATATGACATAAAAAAAGTTGAACTCAATAGTAGCATTTGGTGTAATACTTCTCCAGAAACAACAAAAAATACTTGTAGGAGTAATGCAACAACGTCTAAGAGCGGTGATAAAGGCCAAAGGAGGGTCCACTGATCATCAAATGTATTTTGCATTTTTGTAAACCTTTTTCGTGTGATAGGGCACCCAACGGAGACTTTTTTGTTCCATGTTTTCGGCATTTTTTGAGTTTTGAAGATTTATTATTTATTTTTGTCAGTATTGTCATCCTTTTAATATGAATAAATATTAGTTTTAAATTATTTTTAAGCTTTCATTTTTATCATTATAAATTTTGTGTCACAAATTAAACTTTGATTTGCATTCGTATCTGCGTACGGAGACTTTTTTTTACCCACTGTATATTCACTTTAGATCTTAAATCTTTTAACCAAATTTCATCCATCTATTCCGTTTCGTTTCGTAGTTATCAGCTAACTTATTGTCAAACATCCAGAAAAGGAAGATTCCACTGATCGAATATGATTTTCAGTTTAATAGAAACCTCTTTGGATCCCAAAAATTACATTTTTTGGATCCAAAGAGTGGATATTCTTCAAAAACTCCGGTTCGAATTTTGTAACGATTATTTTACATTACCTAAAGAAATCTAATATTTACAAACTTTTCATAAATCTACATCTCATTTAAAAATTTAAATTTAGTTCTAAAAAGAATTCTTAAGTACACATTAGCTCAGGATTTTCTTTAACAACTATATAGAATTCCAATGCAGCCTTCGGATATTAAGAAACCACAAGACATTTTTATGGTAAAAAATCAATGAATATCAATATTTATCTTGTTATATCTTAGAATTTTATTTCTGTCCCTGTGTTAAAACATCGAGTCGAATCTATAAAGAAAGGCGACAGTTTTATGCTAGGAATACAAATACTGTCCGTGGAAAAATTCACAGACATTTTTGTGTTAGGTCTACTAATATTTGTTTTATGTATGGATATCGTTCCTTAAAACTTTCTCATGGATCCCAGACAGATTTTTTTACAAGTAAAGATTCTGAAAAAAATATCGCTTTTACTGCCAAGCGGTCTTTCAATATTTTATATTGAAGCATATGAATACTTCAACAGACTTTGATGAAGTTCAAAAGCCGTATGGTATATTTTGCGGTATACTGAAATATATTTAAGAAAGACATATGAAATAAAATTTCGAAAAGTACTGATATGATTTAAACAAAGTTTCATTTTCTAAGCATAGTTTTCAAAGATGTTAAAACTACATTTTTGTTTTTTTGTCTTTAACTTGTACCATTACTGTTCTAAAAAATTACTCCGAGCTTTCACATTTAATGGCTTGTTCAACATATAGAAACAAGTCTTTATAAAGCATGTGATTCCATTCGGAATAAAGTTTTGCAAAGTATTTTAAGATATTATACAAAGCGTTTACTATTCGTCATAAAAATAGCGATAAATATAGCCATAAACGTGGTGTCTAGATACAGAAAAGTGACAGGAGGCTATAAGAGGAGATTAGTCATTCCTTGTTTTTCTGGTCATTCCTTAATTTTGTTAAATTTCATACGTATATATATAACCAACCATACTTATAATAATTACATGCTAAATTTGGAAAAGAAGCACAATATATTCTATAACACATTTATCTTTAAAGGTACAACCATAAAACTTGGAAATAAAATTGTTTTGACATCCAAAATTCTGCATTTATTTTTCGTTTACCTAGTATCTTAATGTATACCATTTAACTTATATTATTAAATAAAGTCTATAAAATTTATCTCTAAGCTCGTATTTTGTCAATCAAATTCAACAGTAAACAAAAATATTTTTCGTTAAAAACAAAAATAAATAAACTGCATAGAAGATTATGAATATTTTTATCAAAATTTAATAAAACAAATTTAATAAATTTCATCTACTCAATATTTAGTACAAAATAATATTCGAATGTTTTTTGGAACGTAATAAATAATCCAATTATCTTTCTATTCTGAAACTTTCATAATTTATGCTTAGAAACGTAGCCTATTATTATAAGTTTTACTCAATAACAATATTTATCATTCTTACTTATACACAAAACAGAAAAATTTATTTCTTTCCTTTTCATTAGCATGATTGCAGGTGATATTTAAATTTATATATTAGATAAGGATTATTTCGCTTCTTATTATATTTATTTTAAAAGATAACTTTGCTGAGAATAAAAATTATTGTATGACATTCTATGTTAGTTTATGAATTTTTACTCAAGAGTTATTCATAAAATTTTAACACAAAAATTATTCCTTAAGAATTTGGAATTTACACTATATACCAATTTATACAACTTTTACCTATTTATACACTATATACAACTTTTTATACGAATATTATACGAACTCTAAAATTGCTGAAATCGATGATTTTCACACTCCTAGTGAGGGAATAAATCTGTCAGTCTAAACAGATTGTTTTAATATATACCTATTTCCCCACCTTACCTAAATCGGTAGACCCCATGGTAAGGGCACCTCTAAATGAGGATGAGATGCTCGGTATGATGGTTGGATCTCGCCAACCCAGTGGGCGCAGTAAAAGGTATGTGTTCTGGCCCTTCCATTGATGACGAGATGTACTCCTACGTAAAGGGTTGTACCGTGGCCGGTGATGGCCCTTAGGACTCAACCATAGTTCCCACCAGTGTTGCTGTAGCGGCGGTCCGGTCATTCAGTTCATTCATTGCGAGGTTTATCCGTGTGCTTTAGAGGCGGGTCGGAGGTCAGTGATTGACTTACCTAAATCGGCAATTGAAAAATAATTCCTGTCAGACTCTCAAGCTTCTATTCACGGGAATGAATATTTCATGCGCTCTTTTCTCTCATGGCTCTTGTTTTGTGATGAAGATTTGACGCACTTCGTCACTTTTTTGCGTGCACATAAATTTTGCCTCCCAGGATGGAATAAAACAATGTTAAAAAATTCAAGTCTCTTATTAATGAATTCAAGGGGGGGGGGAGGAAGGATAGTTTTAATTGGAGAAAAAATGTTACCTTAAAATTTTCTTTATTTGCTGGTCATGTTTTTTTCTCCCACTTAATTTCTTTAATTTTTAATTTTTTTAACCTTGTTTTATGCTATGTAGTTGTTGACAGCAGATTTCGATATTTTTTTCAGATTTTTAATTAAAAAATATTTATTTAATTTGGAACTACCAGACCAATCAAAATAACTGGTCGATTTCTGGTTGAATCTATGTCTATGTCAATTTGTGGTTGCATGTATTTATGCCAAAGTCAATCTCAAAATTGAATCTCTATCTATATTAATCTCTAGTTGAATCTATATCTATATCAATCTCTAGTTGAATCCATTTCTAAGTTTGTATCTATTTGAATCTATGTGAGTTTCGATCTCAGATAGTTCTAGTATTATATGACTTGAAGATTCTATAATCATTAGCATTTGCTATAGCACCATCAAAACCATAGAAATTCACATTGAAAATATTCCATATTAATGTCAAGTATATAAAATTTAACTAAATAGGTATAAATAATGATTTTTAAATAACTTAAATAATTATACTGAATAATAAAAATAATAGTAATGATCTAAATTATTTATTATTTGAGTTTTCGTTTCATGTGTTAAATTTTAATTAAATATCTTTAATAGCAATTCTAACAATCACACACATAAAAATAAAACTTCCTCTAAGAAAATATTACAGAAAGTTTTCATATTAATCATTAAAAAGGTTTTTATTTTCATCAAAAGTTGGTTTCCAATTAATCGGATACATTAAATTACTGTACTATAATAATTTTCCTTTATATATGGAAAATCCTTACCCGAATCTTCCATCCTTACAATTTTATCTTTATGATAAAAATTTTAATTCTAAATCTTAATTTCTAGTTTCTTTTTTTGTGAATATGTTATTGTTTTTATTTTCTTTAATTAAGAATTAAAGAAAAATTATGATAAATCGACTGGAATGTTTAATGCAATTATCACAGATTAAGAAAAGATAATTGAAACATTCCTTACGCTGATTATATTAAAATAAAATTTCGAAATTTATGGAATGTTTAAACAAATATTTTCTCAAATTCTGTTGTATTTTTTTCATTTCTATGGAATAATTTTCAGTCATTTCAAATAAATGTTTTCAGACTACTACAGACAACAAAGCAGCATTTTTCCTTAAAATATTTCTCTTTTAAATCACGTATCGGAAGCCTTACGTTTTTGGCTTCAACCCAAATTGGAGCAAAACTTTTACCAAACTATTTTTTTAAGACAGTCAAAAGACTTTGCGAAACTGAGACGCTACGTGGCTCCAACCACTTCTCATCAGGTTGCTAAAGATTTCAGTTTCCTTAAATGTCACTTAAAGTGATTGAATTTCATGATGAAAGAACATAAACATAAAATATTAAATAAGAGTCGGCAATTTTAGATATCGTTGAATGCAGTCCAGAGAAAAATAAACTGATTTAATAGAATTCTAGAAAATAGAAACAAATATTTTTAAAAGCATTACTATGGCAATATATCGAATTGATTGTAAATTAGGTAAAAAAGTAATTGATATATATTTCGATATCATTTTGAAATGGCTAAAATATTAAATTATGCATTCTAGAAATATTTAAGTATTCGGCAAAAAATATATTATATTTAAGTATATATACTATTAAGCATTTATTAAGCATTTTTCTCTGTTGTAATAGCTTCTTCTGTTGTAAATAAACCTCATTAACAATGAAATTTATGCATGTAGATGGATAAATATATTTTGCTCAATAAGAAAAAAAAATTCAGTTATTGTTAGTCATTAATATTTAAAAAGAGTAATGTTTCAATTATTTCGTATGATTCAACATTTGCAATTTAAATGTAATTTCTTTGCATTCAATAATCAATTGTGTAGTCGTTCACTTAGCGATTAATAAATGATTTTGCATAGTTTTAAATTTTTTCGGAACGTTAAAATATCCACTTGATTTATTTTGTTAAAAAATGTATCATATTCTTGCCAGTAGCGAAGTCTGTACTAAAAAATATGATTTGGACTTTTTTAGTTTATTTCTTTTGTTATAAAACAAATCAGATGTTATTATTTATGTAGAAAATTCTTATTGTTAGTGATATTATTCAACTTTTTTACCTCAAAACCAATAACAGAAATTAATAGATAACTGCTTTTTTTAAGAAACTGTTATGTAAATATCTTATCTAATTCTTTTAGCAGAAGCTATACTGCCTGATGGTTATATCATGTAAATTGAAATTAGATAATTATAGAATCGATATTAAGTTTTCAAAAATCCACTTTACACATAAAGGGCATCTCGAACTAAGGATGAAAAGCTTCCGACATGGTGGTTGGTTCCTGCCACCCTGGAGGGAGCACGAAAGTTTGGTGTCTGGCTCATCCCATCGATGATGGGACATACTTCCTTACGGAAGTGCTGTACCGTGACCATTGGTGGCCCTAGCACTCAACCACATTTCCCACCAGTGTTGCTGTTGTGACTGTCTGGTCATTCAGACAGGTTTGAGAGTTAGTCTATGACTTACACAATGCTATATATATATATATATATATATATATATATATATATATATATATATATATACAATTAAATGTGAAAGAGGAAAAGAGGACAATAATTCAGTGACCTGCTTTATTTTCTTTGAAACAATATAAATTAAAGCTTTTATATCTTAACAGAAATTTGTTTTCTAATGAAAAAGAACTTAACTTGGTATATTGAAAGACACCGCTTTATTCTACAAGAAAAAATGTAAATACAAAATATATAATATAAATACTAAACTATAGCTGAGATTTATAAAATGCACAGCAACTATATTGCTACGCAAACAGAGAAATGCGATATCGCTATTGTGATAAATTAGAGATTTCGCTTTGCTATAAAAATTTCAAGAATTAATCACTTTAACCCCTTACATTTATACTAATTTCTTGACGGGATATGGGCTTTTTAAAGTAAATTAATCGAATATCTATCCCTGATAGTGACAGAACCAAAATTCACGATCATGTCAAGCGAAATGTTTAACGCAAAAGCTAGGATTTCATCGTCAAGTTCATTGCTTAGTTCATGGATTATTAATCGAGTACCATTAAAAATTCTGAAAATCTTCGTTTTCAACGATGAGGCCAACATTGCAGGAATACAATATAACGGTTTTTCTTTAGTTTTATCAAAATTATTGATTTTTAAAGCAACTAGAATAAAATTATCCATAATTTGCATTGACCTAAATTTTATTAAAATTAAAGAATTTATATAATATATAGAATTATTAAGACATGCTATAGTCATGAATATGAGAATTCATGTTATATTATTATATTTTCAACTGCATATATTTAATCAACAGCTGTTAGTTTCCTTTAAATGAAGTAATACATACTACTTAAGAATTTTCGCCTTATCTAACAATGATCTTATCTAACAACTTCCTTTTCTTAGCTTCTTCTCATTTACTGTGGAGACAAGGGTCACTGGTGCATTGCCATCAATACTGAAGAAGTGAAAATTCAAATTTGGAACAATATTATCTTTACTTAAGAATTTTTGCCTTATCTAACAATAGTCTTATCTAATAACTTCCTTTTCCTATCTTCTTCTCACTCTCCCATCATTAGCTGTTGAAACAAGGGTCACTGGTGCATTGCCATCAATACTGAAGAAGAGAAAATTCAAATTTTGAATCATATTATCATTACTTAAGAGCTTTTGCATTATCTAGCAATATTCTTATCTAATAACTTCCTTTTCCTATCTTCTTCTCACTCGCCCATCATTAGCTGTTGAAACAAGGGTCACTGGCGCATTGCCATCAATACCTATGAAGTGAAAATTCAAATTTCGAATCATATTATCATTAACAGCAATTATTTTAGGAGAAAGAGAAGGAATCGATTTTCATAAAATGCCTAGTCAGTTGGCAAAGAATCAGTTACTATATATATCAGGTACAAAAAAAATTAGTTTCGAAATATATCAAGTACAAAAGAATCAAGCATAATTCAGGTAATTGTGAATCATTATCAACATCTACCTGATACACTGGAATCAGATATCAATCCAAACCTTTATTTTACAGAAGTCAACTAATGGATATGATAATATCCATTCTTTATTTTGAGGGTTTGGAATCTAGATTACATTTGGTATTTCCTTATTTTATTTTATATTATTATTTCCTGGACCTCCATACTAATTTTCCATCAATTTGCTAAGTATAACCATCCTATTGCAGATGTATTTATACATGATTAACTGCTTTAGTAACCAATGTTGGTCGTTTTTTCTTTCAATTAATTCGTTTAATATTCATGAGTTATCAAGATGAAATATTTTTAAACTATTGTTACTTACATCAAATCCGCATTATTTTAATCAATTTATATATATTCTCTTTATTGTGTATATGAAACTTCTTAATGGAATCCAATCCCGGATTTAATTTATAAGATAATGTGTTACTTTTACGACTAATGTAACTTCACTTTTGTACTCTTTTTATTTGAGTATTTTATAAAATATTCCAGTATAGAACAGAAAACACTCCCTTCTTAATTTTCAAACAAGGAAGAAAATAACATGATTAAGTATTTAGAGAGACAATGAAAAATATTTGAACTTCATTTAAATAAATAAATCCATTGCTCAAAATTTAAAAAAAATTCTTAAAATCTCCAAAATTCAGAAAAAAAATTTGATTGAAAGATAATTTTGTGTCATTAAAAAGAAAACATTTTAAACTTTTAAATAACATAAAAATTTGTTACATACAATTTTTTTGGGGTTGGAAATATTGTTAAAATAAGTCAAAATCCCCTTTAGCTTATAATTAATCAAAATTTTGAAAAATTCTTTCTGAATTCCTTATTTTTATGCTGCAGATTTTTTTGCTAAATTCAGATTCAAACAATCTGACCAGTTGAAAATACCAAATACATGCAATTTCTTTTATTAGTAGTAGATATAATATTCTGATTCAAATCTAATCTAAGAAATGTGAATGCTCTGTAATAAATATCACAACTGTTTTCATTCTATTGTAACATATATTATAATATTATAAGTATTTGCTTAGATCTATTTTCACAGAATAAAAATTTAAAAAAAACAACCAACTAAGGATTATCATATATTAATTAAACTATTATGCTAAATTAATCAAATTTTACACCAAACAAATTTATTCTATTATAAGAAAATATCTAAAATATAAATATTTTTTCATATCATTTAGAAAAAAAATTATTATGCTTATTTTCAGAAATAATATATTTAACTATTCCAAAATAATTTTAATAGCAGTTAAAATCGTCTGCATCTCACTTCAGATTTGGTTTAAATCTGAAGTCGGGGCAAAACACGATACCACTAAAAAAAACAAATAAAAAGAAAAGAAAAGAATCATACATTCGAAGATATTTCTGTGCGAGAGACTTTTGAATAAAATAAGACCACCTCTATCTTAAAAAATGTACCTTGACGGTGTGTCATTTTATTGATTTTGCTAGACATCTGCCTTCGATGTAGTCATAGACGTTGGAAAGCAATTTCAAATTGCAGTAGAAATAAGCGAGTCGGGAAATCCTTCTGTACTTTTCTTTGTGGTTAAACTGAAGAAGAAAAATACAATTGCTATATCATACAACAAGGGGGAAAAAACAATTTGTTTTAAAATATTACATAAGCAGTTGAAAAACATTAATGGCAAATTTTGAAGAGAAAAAAAAGGGTTCAAATAATTAGAAATAACTTCTGATAATTTATATAACCATGTGAATAATTGCAAACGACTTTATTGATAAAGATATCCTTCTTTATTCGATTTTGTTCCTGTAAATTTGAAAAAAAAATATGATTGCATTTACTTTTGTTTTTATTTTAATCAAAATATCTGGCAACAGTAATTAATTCCTTTCTTATGAAAACTGCAAATATTTTTTCTTTATTTTAAAATAAACAATATAAAGCAACTGACTTCTATTTCGAAATATATGTGACGTAAAATGGTATTTAAAAAAACATTATTTATTTTATCGTCTGTTATCATTATTCAATTTATCGTACCATTTCGTAAACATTTCTAAATTCGAAAAAATATCAAAATAATTAAAAATATAAAATAACTCTGTAAATAAATTTGTTATAGAAATATTTAATTACATTTTTACCCTCAAATCTGACTTTATAATCAAAAACTATTAAACGATTAAATGCTAAAGATCTATAGTATCAATCGTTGTCAACAACATACCAAATTTTATAGAACGTAAAAAAAAGATATAAAAAATTAAAGTAAGCTTAATTATTATAAGGTTATTTTTTAATGTAATTGACTTTACATTTATACAAAAACTATTATGCAAATGATTGCTTAAGATATATTGCATCCATCATTATCAGCAATATAAATTTTATTCAATGTAAAAAGATAAGAGACATAAAAATTGATTGGATAGTAAGTTTAATTTTTATAAAGCTATTTTTAATAAATATCAAAAGCTGATTTTACATTTATGAAAAAACTATTGAGCGACTCAATATTTTGGATATAGTTTATCTATCTTTATCAGCAATAGAAATTTTACCAACTGTAAAAAAAAATATTTACAGTTTTTTTTTTTTTTGAAATTAAGCTACATTATTGTAAAATCATTTCT
>JAPMOQ010054958.1:562965-582921 GCA_026543055.1 Argiope trifasciata | reverse complement strand
AATTAAGCTACATTATTGTAAAATCATTTCTTACATTTTTTAAATAACTAAAAAAAAATCTGCCGCAATATAGTTTGATTTATCGAGGGAAAACTTAAGAATTTTAATTAATTATAATACTAAAATAAATTTTGGGATTGAGAAAACATACTATCTAACGAGTAACTTCAACCTATAAAGTTTCCAAATGGAAATTTCTAAGAATTTCCTTTTTCCTTTATATATTTCATACATGAGCAAATGAAACAAAACGAATCTAATAACTGTAAATGTTGAAAATCTTCATAAAAATGTAATTTCAGTTGCAATTAGATCTACTTTAAATGTTGAAATATAGATATGAGAAATCTATTGCAGTTCATTCGTTTACTGATTATGTCGTTGTTACTAACGGCACTTTACTAGCCCGCTGACGAACTATCAGAGATTTAAGTCGAGCGTGTACTAATGTCTAAGGGCAAAGCCCTTGAGCGCCCACAGCAGAAATCTGACAACTAACTCATATGAAGATGACACTCATATTTGCTTGTACAACTTCTTTTTAGACAGAGAAGAGGAGATTCTTTACACACCTTTTAAATAGAACACATGGTAGAGAGCAACCATGCCCGAACCAGAATTTGAATCCGGGAAGCATATTCCCAATCCCTACAACATTTCATGTATGGGGGAAAATCGAGCAATATCATTGGTTCCCACCAATGTGACGAGAGTATGACGTCATGATTTCTCTCGTTCAGATTCAACTTGAATTTGATGCATTTTATGTCTAAACTGAATGAATTCCCCTTAATTATTTGCGATATTGCTATATTTCTTAGTAATGCATACATTGATATTTCCAATCTATATTTTTTACTATAATTTTCCATTTAATATTTAAATAGTTTCCTGCTATTTAAATAAGGAAGCATTTTACTTTGTCACAAATTTACAAAATATTATCTTAATTTAAATCAAAATCGCGTCTATGCATCTCTATACCACTTCTAAATACCCTGATAGATTTTAACCAACTTTACATACTGATCCTTAATAACAAGAAAAAAAATAGATTTTTTTTTCAAGATACAAATATTATTTAATAAAAAACTACGAAATACAACCAGTACCAGCAATTCGAACCAAAATTATTTCGAAGTTCGTTTATAACGACGTCACACTTTCGTCACAGACTGGGTGATGGTGCGAACCAATGATAATGCTCAATTTTTTTCAATACATGAAATAGGGTAGTGAATGGGAATATGTGTCCAGATCATGGGGAACAAGCGTTACCCCTAGGTCAGAGAGCCGGATTATTGATTGCTATTAGTGGATATTTTGCAGACAAATATTACAGTTCTATAATAAACATTCGATAATGGATCTCACTTTGAAACTTAAATTTAAAGAAATCAAATAATTGCCTACAACAGATAAATTTATATCACGCCCAAATAAATAATAAAATCTTTATTTGCTCAAAAAATACATAAAATTTTTTGGTGATTAGAGTATAAAAATCCACTTTACATTCATGAAAATACCCCATTAAAATATTTTCTGGGTAAGGGAAATTACCTTTGTGGAACTCCAATTTCATTAAAATATGACTTTGAAATGGGAAAGGATTTATGCTATGAAACAGCGTTATTTTATTTAGTCATTTTAATAATGTTTACAATGTATCTATCTATATATTTCCTTTTTGTATCAAAGCCAAACAAATTACATTAACTCGTACTTGTGAGGAAAGAGTCAAAACAAAATAGCATCATGCATTAACGGAAATGAAATTTGAAGAATGTGCTTTTTTCTCTTTGATGTCCAGAAAAATATTTAAAATATTCACTTTCTTATCTCCCTAAAATAAAAAAAAAATAAAAATAAAATTCCATTTCAAAAGCAAAGAATACGTATTAAATAAGAAATAACAACTTGTAACTCTTAAAAATTGTATAACTTTGTTCCAAGATAAATGTGTTTTTTACGTATTTACTAGCTCTCAGAATACATAAATGGAATTTCGGTCTTTTTACAGAAAACTCACTTTTCTGAATTCGATTTTATATGAAACTCCATTCTTGTTTACATCTTAATTCCTTAAAGTAGCAATAAACAAAAATAAAATAATATAAATAAATAAACAGCATTCAATACAATAAATTGAGAAATACCTTTACACAAGAGGGAAATGCTTCAAAATTAGTCGAAAAATTTTATTTATTTTTTATGCACTAATAACAAATACTAAATTATTTTAAAATTTAGAATACTAAATATTTTATACTAAATTATTTTTAAATTAAATCTAGTAATACACTCTTTATGAATCGTTTGGGTTTGCTTTTTAAATATAATCTCATAAAATTATTTAATTTGCATTAAAAGTATTTATGTTTAAGATTGGTTTGATATAATAAAAGAGCAATGCTTTTAGATATATGCCAGCATATTTATTAAAACTCATATTTGTCATAAATTCAATAATTGCAATATTATTTGTATTAACTGGAGTGCTTGGTTTTCCTTTTTCTAGTGATTGTTATTTATAAAATAAAATTTTTTGCAAACACAAATAAAGGACTACTAGACTCCTAGTACCTAAAGGAGTTTTAGAATTCTAGACCATTTATTATACCATCTACTATTTTTTCTATATTTATAACATAATAATTGCCTTTACACACTAAAAACACAAAGCATAAATTATTCAAACGATTTATAAAAATAGATAAAAGTTATATTTATTTGCCAAACGATTTGAATAAGTTTTGAAAAATAATATATTTGATTTAAAATCACGATTTATAGCTCAGAAGTGGATAAAAAATATTTAATATTTTTATTAACTTCTTCAATATTTCTTTCCAAGTTGTGGGAATAGTGTTTGATGAAAAAATAAATAAACTTTAGATAATTCTCTCAAATCATATACACAATCCTTTTTTTGTTCCAGAGAATTTAAGGAAAAAGTTAAAAAAGAGTCTATAAAATGATTTCCACCTCAGAAGTGGCAATTTCTTATGAATTTCACTTCTGTTTCTACCAAAAGAAAAATTGTTTATATTTGAATTGTATATTATCCTATTATAATTCTGTTTTTATACAGTAGCACAAACAATAGAGAGTATACCATGCGTTTACTTGATAAATCCGAATTTCATCTTAAATGAAATTCGGATTTATATCAGCGAGAAGTGCATATATGATTTTATTTTAACACAAAACAAATGGTTTAATTTAAAGTAAAAATAAAGAGCAATCAACGAAAAACTTCCAAATTGAAAAGTTTTAGAAATACATTAAATAAACATATGCAGATTTTCGCCTCAAAAAAATTAGAATACACCAATGAAATTCTTGCAACATTTCGCATACAAAGAAAGAGACATTATTTTGTTGCAAGTTCTTTAGCTTTAATAATGGCCTCTAAACTTCATAATACCGCTTCGGCTAATTTTTTGGTGGTATCTAAAGATATTTTTTATCGAATGATAGCTCAGAACAAGACTTATCAAATCGAACATTTAAAACATGAAATATGAATGTAATTTCTTCTGTATATTCCATCAATATCATCTAAACATCTTCTGTATTCTCAATCTTTTGATTCAAAAATCTTCATGTGTTTATTTAAACTGCTTCTGAAACTTTTCAATTTAGAAGTTTTTTAATTGATTGTAATTTATTTTTACTATAAATTAAATCATTTATCATGTGTAAAAATTAAAAAAAAAACATTTGTACTTCTCAGTAATATGTTATTTATGATAGAATTCAGATTTATCATGTAAAAGTAACGGGCATTCGCAATCGTTAGAGCCACAGTATATATTTTTTTAAACTACATCACAATAAACTTGCCTCATAACCATTATATTGCTGGTGTGGTGTGGTAAAGAGAGGGAGGTGCTAACTCAATGTCATTCTCATCATTCTGACCACGGTTCTAAATAACAAGGTCCATCCCAAAATAGTCTTAGTGTTGCTTTACAACGGGATGTTAATGTAGCTAAGGCCGGCTTCCTGGCATAGGGGTAGCTTGTCGTCCCCATGATCTGAGCATACCGGGTTCGAGTCCCGGTTTGGGCATGGTTGCTCTATGTTCTATCTCTGAGGTATATGAATGAGCACCCCCTGTAAAAAGGGGTTGTGCAAGCGAATGTGTGTGTCACCTTCATTTGAGCTAGAAGTCAGACTTCTGTTCTCTGGGTGCTCAGGGGTCTTTATCCTCAGAAGCTACTACACCCTTTTTCCGCGGGCACACGGACACGGCATCAGCATCAGCATCAGCATCAATATAACAAAAACTAAACTAAACCAGAAACATCATGAAACTCAGTTTGAAACATTTCCCTAAAGTAAACACATAAAACATAAATATAAACCTGTAAAAATGATATCTCGGTGTGGTAAACAGAGAGATTTTTTTTTAAGTGAATGAAATCGCCTTTGTTAATTGATATTAAAAGTGAAATAAGTTTAAAAAATACGGCTCAGCAATTCACTTTTTAACAGAATGAGTTGAAGAAGAGCTGCAAATTATCTAAGTTAACGAGCTACATGATTAGAAGTTATTTATTAAAATTACTAAAGAATATGGTGAAATTAGCCAACATTCATAAATATTATAAACTGTTTTTTTATCGCAAATTGCTTCCTTTCCTTAATGGTTTAATGCATTTAATAGGCCCAAGATATTCCTTTCACTTGGTAAAGGAGCACTTCTTAAAAGTGATTTATTCGCAAAGTTATAAATATTTGCTTTGGAAGCCTCTAACAAGTTATTAGTATTTAATGCAGGAGGAACAAAAAAGAACAGTTTTGAGATCTTAAGGAAGATTAAAAGAGCACTTTCTTGGAATTACAGACTGCTTTCTATATTCTGTGATAGAAAATCTAATTTTATTTTAAATCCAGGTAGTTTATTCAGTGATATAAATAATTGTTAAAAATTTCAATTAAATATGGTTTGTAATTTTGTCTCAAAGAGTCATTGAGCAAAATAGTTTTAAACATAAAATTTCGATAGTTATATAAATCATGTTATTTTAGAATATAATGTCACCAATTTTATTATGCTATGTATTTATCTAATCTTATATCAATATTTGTACATCAAGACTTTCATAAGAAATTGTATTATAGCTAGATACATGACTTTTGGTGTGACCTTATGAATGACTTTGAACGTAGTGTTCAGGATTATTCTGAGAATAGCCTCTTTATTTGAGAATCTGCGAGAAAGTTTCGGGAAGAGCCCTTATCTCGTTTGGAGGGAATGTTAAAGACAGTCATGAGTAAAACAGTATTTCTTTATTTAGAATTTCATTATTTTTGTGTAAATGCCACTAGTCATGTATTCTTCCACCTTATATCCTTTTAAAGCAATTGTTAACATATTTAATTTGGACAAAGTTGATATGCAAACAAGAAAGAATATATTCATCCAGATCATATCCTTTTTTAAGCATTTTTAACGCATTGAGAAAGTTATATATTCATTCAGTTCGTATCGTTTTTGAACAATTGCTAACATATTGACTTGGAAAAGATATTTATATTCACCCAGTTCGTATACTTTTTGAGCAATTTTTAATATATTGACTTTGACAAAGATATTTTTATTCATCGAGTTCATATACTTTTTGATAGATTGTTAACATATTAAATTTGGCAAATATATTTATAGTTATCCAGCTCATATCCTTTTTGTACAACTGTAAACAAAATAACCTTGACAAAGTTATCTAAATTCATCTAACTCATCACTTCATATCTTTTTTGAACAACTGTTAGCATATTTACTTTGGAAACAATATTTATAATCTTCTAGCTCACACCCTTTTTGAGCAAATTTTAAGATGTTATAACTTTAAAAAACGTGTTTATATTCATTCAGCTCATATCCTTTTTTAACAACTGTTAGCATATTAATTTTGACAAAGATATTTATATTCATCTGGTTTATATCCTTTGTGAGCAATTTTTAACAAATTAACTTTGAGAAAGATCTTTATATTCATTCAGCGCATATCCGTTTTGAGCAACAGTTAGAATAGTGCGATGCACAATGTACAATCAGTGCAACGTATAGTACAATAATCGAACTTTGAATCATCACTATTAGAATTAAATAATTTTGCAAATTTAATTTATATAAGTGCGAAATCAGCAAGACAAATAATTGTAATTTTATCGTGGAACAATATTATTTTCATCTATTTTTTAGATCTTAGCAAGTCAAGAAAGCTAGCGAATTCATTTCCTTTTTGTGACCACTTTCTATGCAATCGGGTTAGGGAATTTTGCAAACATTTTACATTTTATGTTTGAAAACTTTCAAAACCCTCGATTTCCACAGTAATTAATTCTTACAGTTCACCATTATGTCAGAATAAAAACCATATTTTAAAATTTTGTTTAAATTAGTATGAATTAAATTTACATTTTTTCTTAATTTATAAAAGAGTGAACTTAGATATATACGCATTCAGTTTTCTTTTGTTTAAATGTCTTCTATATTACATGTCACGTATTCCTTACTGAAGCAATTAGGTATACATTTCAAAATGTAAAGTACTTTTCTAAGCTTAGTTTTCTTTAAAAAACTCCTTTGATAAAGGCGAGACAAATATTTGCATTTTCTAATGTGAACACTTTCGGCAAACATGTATTGAAAACTGCGTTCGTATTTTATTACATTATTTTTAGAATATTTCACAAACTCTTGAAGTTACATTAACATGCATAAATAAATGATTTAATTTAAATAAAATAAAATGTAAGTACGAATAATTTCAAAGAACTTTTGTAAGTTCTAAGCTACGTTCAGCCTTCTATTTTTATCATGGCATGAAATATTTAATCTAAAGTATTAACGCTATTTCATTTATCTTTAAGCTTAATCTATACTTATAATAACGCTCGATGTGTGTGTGTGTGTTGGATCTCTACAGACCAGTCTGTTGGACCTGCAGCTACCAAATTTCGTACATTTATACCTTGGAAATCGGGAAGTGCACCTTGGAACTCTTTTTTCGAAATTTTTATTAGAATTTGAATTAATTACAATTTAAGCGAAATTTCGATGTTTTTCCGCTATAACTTACGAAAATGTTTTTGCACAAACAGTATTTTTAAATTAATTTAAAGATTAAAAAATTAGCTTTCTAATGGTATCGGTGTTTTAATGTATAACTTAAGCTTCTATTTTTAACGAATTTTTAAAGAAATATTTTAACCATGCTTTGTTTTAGCACGTGACTGGAAAAAATAAAAGAAAACAACGACGGAAGTTCAAATAAAAAAAAACTATCATCTCTAATTAAATCTAAAGAGATGCAACTTTTAGCAAGTGACTGGATAAAATAAAATAAATATAAAATGTGATATTTTCTAAAAAAATAAATGCAAGGCGAAGGATTCTATAATCGTTTGCAATATTTAAATAATTAATTCAATAAATTATCTTTATTTATACAGGATTGAATTCATACAGGATATGATTCCCATTCCGATCCATGGCCAATTTGTAAAATATTATTAATAGGCATATATATTGTTTAATACTATTAATTTGATCTAAATGAAGCAAATGATTTCATTTTATGTAGCTTGAGTCAAGCAATGCATTTATGAATAATGAGTTTTAGATTTCTTCATACTTTTCTCTGTGAGCCATATTTTACAAAATAATTTTATTATTATTTTAAATAAAAGTTGCTACATCAATCAGTCTTCTAAATCAATCATTAAAACTGACTGATTTATAAAATTAAAGAATATTATTAGGAAAACGTGCTTTTTTTAGAACTTTCCGTCCATCATCTTAAAAAAATATTAATTTCAGGCCAATCAATGCCCGGAATTACTTCAAGGCTAATGAATATGTGATTGAATTGAAAATTTTATAGCGCATTACTCATGGCGAACCAGCTGGTCGCCAAAGACGGCTAGTATTTAATGAAACATTCTATCATTTTTATACTCTGCACACTTTTATGAAATAATTCCAAAATTAGAGACATATATTCTGCCAAATATGAGTAATATTCTCAATGAAAATTCATTACTTTATTTTAACGCTATGTCCCCAGGTTTAGTTTAGTTAATTTGAGACCCCTTTTTAAAGCAACACTGGGGCTACAGTTACTTTGGGATGGACATTGAAATGTTGAACCAAATCGTGCAAATGTTGAGGTGATATTTGAACTGATACCCTATTATCCACTCTCTCAAGTTTCTGCAATAGAATCGGGTGTCAACCACAGATTCAGAAGCCGTTACTTTACCACCAGACCACCTTGGCACAGTTCTATCTGATATCACCACAATGGGGACATTTGAAAACTATTTGAAAAATGCCAATTACACAACATTAGTGTCACTTAATTGCTTTTTATTTAATACACGACTTATTTTATTTTATTTTTATTTTTCAGTATTAACTGTTAGTTAGATTATAAAAATTATTATTATTGAAATAAATAACGTATATTATTAATGAATGCTTTATTTTAATTCATTTACAATTAATTATTGCTTATATTTTAAATATTATTATTATTATTAATTAATCATTTTAATTTCATAAAAATAAAAATTATGAATATCTTAAAATCTTGGAAAAATTACTAGATACTGAAGTCCAACAGGCGTCAAATAAAAATGTTCCTATCACGCATTTGAGCAGTTTAGTGTTACTATTTTCAAATGTGATTATCAATTGAACAATATTACTTTACATAATTTATAGCAACACATTGCATTGCATTTCTGCCAAAATTGCGATTTAAAAATTATATTAATAAAACTCCGCTTTAAAATCATTTTATATCAAAATTTAAAAAAAATAGATTTCATAAATGAAATGCAGAGAACTAAAATATATCAAACATATTTTTTACTTGATTTTGTTTAGTGACAGAATAAAAAATATCTCCGAATTCTAACAAAAGCAGTGAAGCAAAAGAATTCTAGATAGATTCTATTTGTCTTGCATTAGATGATTGCAATTATTAAATAGTTCGCTTTCAATAACTATAAAGCAAAACGAATCGATCAGTTATGGAAACTTTTAATTAGTGTATTCTTCTAACCAAGTAATAAATGTTTTTTATATTGTTCTTAAAAATATTGTTCTTCCCAGATGATATTGAAAACACAATTTTGAAGTTTAGTAAAACTGGTCTTTTCTGTAATAAGGTTTTGAAATAATTATGTTAAAAATCCGTAGTATTGTTTGACTGTAATTTGAATTTCATCGCTAAAAATAAATATTTGCAAATATTAATAAACAGGACTGAGTGATTGAAGTAAATCAACCATAGACTTCCAATATGCATGATTACAATTACAACACTACCAATAAAAATTAAGGTTCAGGAAAATGCATTATCCTCTCATCCCTTCATTAGGAACAGTGGTCTGCATCTCCTCCAAAAAATAAAACACCATGGTTAAATTCCAATTTAAATGCAAGAAGTTGAAGAGATAGCTCCAACGTTGCATTCTGCTGTTATTTTCTAATTCTATTATTTTGCTGTTATTTTCTAATATGTTTATTGTTATCTTCTAAAAAGCGTCTTCGTTGTTTTTAAATAAGGCTTTTTTAGGTTATTTCCTTATATGTATTTTTATTGTTATTTTTAATAAACGTCATTACCTTTATTTTTTATAAATGTGTTTATTGTAATTTTCTAATAAACGTCTCCATTGTTTTTTTATAATAACCATTATCATTTTTAATAAGAGTGTGTGCTGTTATTTTTTATTAAGAGTGTTTATTGTTATTTTCTAATAAGCGTTGTTTTATGTGTGGGTCCCGGCTAAATTTTAACAACTTGCGATTCATGAATTTCGTCTGTTATTTTACAATATGTAATACTAAATTTCTCATATTCGGCTGAATTATATTCCCTTAAAACATAAACCAAATTTTGAATAAAGTCTTATATTCTATTTATTTACCATTTTTTCATATTTTAATTTTCCTAATAACATTATTTTGTAAGTTTATTATGTTTTTCTCGCGTTTCAACCCATATTTTCTGTACATGTATACTTATAATAAAGCTCAATATATGCGTGTTGGCAATCTACAGGCCGTTCTACTTATAGTTCCATTCTACTTATTCTACAGATCGTTCTACCTATGTTTTAAATAACAATCAATAAATGCTCCAATATATTCTGAACGTGTGCATTTAATGTCGAACCTTTGACCTGTGAGTCATATTTAACAAAATATTCTTGAGATATTTTAAATAAAAATATAATTCTAATATTAAAAATAAAAATAGTTCTTTTCCAATCATTTAAATTAATAATATAGTCTGATTGATTTTTGATAATTGGATTAACACTATTCAATAAAAAGCATCAATTTTAGATCACATTTTCGATCATCTCAAAGAAGATATGCCTATCACCATCCAAGGTTTCTCATGACTGAATGATCTTAAATTATGATTATTTGGGTCTAAAATCGTAATATTAAGATCTTTACAAATTGATTCAGATTTCAGAGTAAAATACAGAAAAAATCATTTATTTATATAAAAGTTGTAATATCCACAATATTTCACAGAATATGATTCCTTTGGATTAAAAACTGCATAAAATTTCGATTTCATTATTAGTTAAGAATATTCTTATTGACAGAAATAAAGTATTAACTTCTTTTAAATCCTTTTGAAAGTACAATTAAACCTGAATTTTATGAGGAACCAGATAAATTTTATATAGATAATTCTTTGACTGTCGTATCAATTTTGAAAATTATTCTGTCGAGACACAAAGCATAATTGCAAAATGATAATGTTTAACTGTTCGTATTTTAAAGTTTGCTTGGTTTCAATAAAGAAATGATTTTATATTAATTGCAATTTAATCACTTAATTTGAAGTTGAAATTTTACAGTAGCTAGCGGACACTTTGAGAGATAGTAATATAACAAGCAAGGTGGCTTAAGGTTTCCGTAATATTATGAGGAAATTATATGATTATCAAAATTTGCTGCTCAAAAACATTTTTCTGAAGAAGCAATTAGGAGTCAAATTATATAAAATGTTTTTTAGAAAATTTCAACGAAAGATAATGCTGACGAACAGCTGGTCGGCAAAGGCGGATAGTTATTAATAATTTAAAGGCTGCGATAATTCAACTGACTTCTTCTATAATCCTAGTTATCATGAGTTCAAATAAATTTTATTCAACATTGCTTGAGCTCGTTTTTTAACTTCTACGTTTATAATAATATCACTACATTAAGATTACAATTATTTAGGTATCGCTTTATCTTGAAGATGCTCCATTACTTCCCAAATTTATTGGAAGGAAAAGAGAATTTATGAGTTTTGATTTAACTTCAATTATTTCATATTTGTAAAGAAGGAATCATGTAATAGAATATTCATTTACTGAGGTGTTGATTTTTGAAATTTTATTCCGTGAGACATTCTTGATGGAACTAAAATCCTTTAATCAGAAATAGCTTTCAAAATTTACACATAAAAAGTTATATAAAATAATATTAAAAACAAATAAAATTCTCATAACTTTTACTACAATTATAAAAATGAATTTTCTAAAAATGTTTTTTCAGGCATTTTTGTCACCTGAGTATTAATTACAAAGTACTATTTTAATTTTTTAAATACAAAAGGCTTTATTTTTCATGTTACGGTATTTCATTTTTATTTTCATTTATTATTATTTTTATATCCATAAATCTTTACTTATTTGATTTGATTTTTGCGAAATTAACACATCTTTAATATCAATAAAACTGTTTTCTTTACCGCTGCCTTTTTAAAATATCCATTCTCGATATTAAATTACACATTTTTCAGGAAATAACATGATGCAAAATTGTGCATTATTCGTTGGTTTTAATTTTTAAGTCAAAAATTTTAACTAGGAAATTTTAATGCAGAAGTTCAATTTTTTTTTCATTCATATTTGGAACTATTGTTTCAATGTAGTTCAAATATGTTCCTTGTTTTTCAATTATTATTAAAAATCCTACTTTTTTGCAATTAAAATATTAATTCTAGTACTTTCAAAAAAACTTCCGAGAAAAAAAAAGATGAATATTTTTTTTCCGAAAACAGTAAAAATAAACTTTTAAAGTATATTATATACGCAAATGGCATTTTAAAATTAAAGAAAGATCAGACGATAGTAAAACGACAAAACAAATCTGAACTAATAAATAATTACCTTAAATATAAAGCTATTTTAGCCAAACGATTAAAAAAATTTTACAAATGAACTAACAATGCATATACTGGCATGTTTATATCTTATAAAATTGGAATAAAAAAACTAATAATAATCTTCTGTAAATAATAAAAGCATACTGAGAAAAGTTGCAAAATAATCAACGCCTTAACTGTTCTTAAAACTAATAAAAAACATCAAGGAATGCATGCATGAAAATTCTATTAGTCTTTTAAAAATATCTCTATGAAAAGAAGTACAAGAAAAAAATATCTCCCATCCAAAAATGTGCAAAGGCTTCGAATAAAATTAGATCAATATTTAAAAGAGTCGTGACTCAGTGGCATGTCATATTACTTGATTTTATCTGTATGCAGTATTGAATATTCACACATATAATGTTAAAATAATAATTTTAAATTAAAATAATATGGAAGGTGAGCAAAATCAATTATAATTTCCTTTGTTGTAATCGTGAATTGTTAAAAGGACATTTCAGAAAAGTTGCGATTTCGATTCTCTAGAGAAAAAAAATATTTTCTTTAAAAAGAACTCTCAAATACAATTGAAGTAACAATGACGTATTTGGAAATGTTATATTGCTGAGAACAGATTCAGAAAATGGTTCGACAGAAATATTTGTAATTTGATCTCATTTTTCTATTAAAGGTATATGATAAAATAAATTCAATTGCATTATATAGAGTGAAATCGATTGAAGTGGACATTATCAAAAATATGAAAATCTCAGGCATATGCTTTTTTATGTTTGTAAAGTTTTATATCCAGAGAATTGCTAAAGCTGATATTGATAATCTAAGTTAAAAATTCTATCTCGTATAAAAATGTTTTTAATCTTTTCTGAATAAATAAAATAATAATAAATTTAAAAAAATATTTTTTTATTATAATTATTATGTGTAAGAATCTAAAGGTTAACAACTTATCTAAGAGATATAACAAAAAATTGTGAAGTTTCATTGTACAAAACTATAATCACGTGATCTGGCTAGGCAGTTTAAACCGGATTTTCACACAAAAAAAATTAATAAACTCTTGACTCGAGAAAAAGTTTTAAAGCTTGAACGATTTTGAGATGAGTAAAAAACGTCTGTGTGTTTTTTTTTCTAAATATCAACGCATGCATAATGTGATCGTTTTATTGTTTCAAACCGGTTTGAACTGCTTTTCCATGAAAAAAAAATCTAGCCTCTAGAAAGAACTTAATTGTTTTTTACATTGTCGAGCATCATCGCTTTTCTTAAGACTGTTGATTGCAAAATATGTTATGTGCGAATATGAGGTTGTTTTGGTTTGAGGATTGCTCGCACACCTATTCCACCAGAATACAATGATACAAGTTTAAAATGTGGGAAGTCCCACATAAAGAGAGCGTTTCTTAATTGACAATCAGAAGCTTCCAGCATGGTGGTTGATTCTCGTCATTCTTGTGGATACGTTAAAAGGTACTATTGTTTTTGAGATAGTCAGAAATCATCCTTTTTCTTAAAGCTGGTGATTGTAAAATATAAGTAATGTGAGAATATGAGGTTGTGTTGGCTTGAGAATTGTTCGCACACCTATTCCACCAGAATACAATGATACCTGTTTAAAATGTGGGGAATCCGTCGGGAGACGGCACCTAGTAACTGAAAATGAGAGGTTTCCTTCATGGTAGCTGATTCTCGCAGACTTTGAAGGTACATTAAAAGGTACTATTGTTTTTCAGATTGTCAGAAATCATAATTTTTCCTAAGGCTGGTGATTACAAAATATGTCATGTGAGAACATAAGATTGTTTTAGTCTAAGAATTGTTCGCTCACATATTCCACCAGAATACAATGATACAAGTTTAGAATGTGGGCAATCCCACGAGTGAGGGCACCTAGTAATTGAAGATGAGAAGCTCCCGGCATGATGGTGGATTGTCTTACATTAAAATGCGAAGTTCCAGCTCCTCCGATTGATGACGGGATGACTCTTTAGGAAAATGACTTAAGATGCTGCTGTCCCTTCTAGTGTTTGGCCGGATTGATTAGACAAAATAAGAAACATCGAATAGGAAGTGGGAAATAGTCATCATCAATAAAAATGTAAAATAGAGATGCTCCCGTGAACTATAAAAGGTCGGCACTTTTAAGCTGTGTGATCATTCAGGGAGTCCTGAATTGAGAGGTGACGAATAGTAGTCAGGGGTAGTTGAGAGAACACCGAAGCAATGGCGGAATGCTGAATTGCTGGGTGCCGTATCCTGGCTTGTATCGTAACCGTTTTTGTGTCGTCGTGAACGGTGTAGTCACGAAATGAAATAGTGAGTCTGCAGCTACAGCGAGAAGAGACAGATGAGTAGTTTCAGCCTTCTGGAGAGACCGCAGAGCAAAGCTCCATGGATACCCTCTCCAACTGAATCATCTCCAGCCGCTTTGTATGCTGTGGACGCTGTCACTACCGGATTTCTACTCGTAAGTTATTGTCTGCTGTAGAGGGCTGCTGTGTGCTATTCTGAGTTCGTCTTCACTGTACGTATTTGTCGTCTGCAAATAGTTCTCGTCTTTGGGTAAATAAACATCTTCATTGTTTTTCTACTAAAAGACTGTTTATTGTTCACACGCAATATATACCCACTGCACATAAACAAACCCGACGGATTAGAAATCTGTAACAATATTATGGAGTTATCATCCCGTAAGTCTATTATAGTATTTAATAACTGTTAGAATAAATATTGGTTCGGCATGGTTTCAGCAATTCATTCAAAATTAACATGTCAATGAAATTATTATTACATGTCAACTTAATGACCAACTATTAACATGCTTTATTAAATATTCTTAAATTATTCAAAACTGGATGTTTGAATGTCTGCTTTTAATAATAATTGATAGATGTTTTAACACTTATTAAGATATTAGATATTACTACAAAGTCTTTAAAATTGCAATATGCTATTATTCTATTTTCGTATTTAAAGACCAATGCTTGAGTCACATATGTATCTTCAAATATAATCATATATGTATGAATCAAATTTAATCACATAATCTTATATGTTATTCATGTATACTATAATCATATGTATTTCTCAGTTTTCCAGAATCTAAATTTTTCTCACCAACTTTTCCAAGGTGGGGTAAAAGACAGTACATCCATTCAGAGTGAATTAAGACGAGCTGAATACTTCTTTAAATCATGACATTGTCAAAAAATGTTAGATTCGTAATAATATATTACGAATAAAGGCATGTAATATTTCAGAAATATAGCTAAATTTCGGTGCCTAAATGCTACAGCTCTGAAATCCCTCAATTTTCCGGACTCTAAATTTTTTCGCCGACTTCGCCAAGGCTGGGTCTAAGACAGTACATAAATTGAGTGCAAATCAAGTCATGCTGAATATTTTTATAATCGTGAAATTGGCAAGAAAAGTTAGATTTGGAATAATGTATAGTTTCGTGAATAAATTTATAAATCTTATCAAAACTTTGATCGCTTTCGAACAGATAAGATAATTGAAATAATTGTTTTCTCGATTTATACTACAATCCATCAATTCAATAAAAATTACTAGCTGCCTTATTTAGTTCGCGAATGTCATTCTTCTATTTTCAGATAATATTTTTAAAATTCTTTTCGGATCACTTTTTGAAATTAATTTTTTTTTTAAGTTTTTAGTTATATCAGTAAAAAAAAATATTATTAGTTATAGTTGCTTGAATTAAATTTATATATTAAAAATGAATACTGACCAGTATTTTAGAATTTCAAACTAAATTTTCCTTTGCTTGCTGAAGCATCAGACTTTGAAGTTAGTTTAGTTATATTAATGTCCCGTTTTAAAGTAACAAGGGGGCTATTTTGGGACAGACCTCGTAATTTTGAACCACAATCAGATGACGAGAACGACACCTGAACTGGCACCCCCTCTCCACCCCGCCTACACAAGCGGGAAGACGTTTGGCCTGACAGATTTAACGTGCAAGAAACCCTCTCGCACGACGGTTCTTCGGTGGAATCGAGTTTCGAATCAGACTTTAAAATTCGGTATATTTGTGTAGCTCGATGATAATATGAAACAAGAATATTTTTAAAATATTCCTTTAATAGATTCGTTGCTATTACAATTATATTTGCCCTCGTCCTAGCATAGGGGTAAGGCATCTTCCTCGTGATTTGGTTGTTCTTCTGCGTTCTATCTGTGTGCCCTCTTATAAAAAAGAGATTGTGCAAATAAATGTGTGCTATGGAGTAGCAAAGTCTTATTCTTGGCTCGAGTTGGCACTGCTGAAAAAATAAAAGACGTTTTCACAGCTTAAATCGCTGACTGGTCTGTCAGCGGGCTTGTAAAGAGCCATAAGTCACAACAACAATGATATTCAAAAGGTGTTTTTTCTAGAATTTTGTAATATTTATAATAGTAATTATTAAAATTAATAAAAACTTAAATGCAAAAAAAGGATTTTTGGTAGTAATACAACAAAGTAGAAAATAGAAATTTATTTTAAGATCGTAAAGTTCACATTAATGTATTATAAATTAAATATTAGGAATTGCTAAAATTGCTTTAAAAATGCACTTTTTGTTATCGATTAAATTTTTTCTTTAAAAAAATAGTGAGCTGGTAAAATTATTTAATTAATTATTCATTTACTTTATTCTTATTAGTGGTTTATTTTTAAATTATTAGTTATATCTAATTTCAGTTAAAACTTTTTATGAATAGTGTGATGTTTCTGATTATTTTAACAACGCCTTTTGAAAATTTAACTTTGACACTCAATAAATCCTTAGTTTTTTATGAGATCGATATTTGTTTATTTTAATTGCTTACGTAAATCTTTCTTAATAGACTCCCGAGACATTATAATGTCATTAAATGCTAAAGTGTCTGGGTAATCTATTTTAATTTGGCCGTTTATTTTTACGGTGATGAGATTTCATTTTCTGATTCTTCATTCAAACTGCTTAGACAATGCACATGCACTTCATCATTTAATAGTAAGAAAACACGTCATCAATATTTTTTTTAAATAGGGGACATAGTCTTGTCTACCTTGCAATTATGGAATTTATTGAAGAATATTTATAAACATAATGCTTAAAAAAGTGGAAAGATACAGGGTGGTTATAATTAAAGTTACACATTGAAACTGTCATAAAAGTAAAATTACTGGATCAAATGTTATCAAATTCGGTACTATTTTAAAGAAGGGCATGGGAATTTCTCCTCTTTAACCAAAAAAAAAATCAAAATCACATTATTAGAAGGAGAAAGAATGGCGCTATGTGCAATGTCGTTAAGCAAAGTAAGATACATGATACATCGACATGTGCTAAACATTTCCCCTTGATATACTTGCCTTATATCCCCTTGATAAGAGAATTTTGTAATGCGATTTAACTTGCTTTCAGAAAATGGTGGAAGCCACTTGTCTTTTTGCTTTGTGAGATGTTTCAGAAACGACTATACATATTTTAAAACAGTATTTTCTTGTCTTTGTTTGTTTTTCAATATTGAATACAGCGTCATTTCAATGAACGTTTTTGATGGAAAAGAAATTCCTTTAAATATTACTACATTTGATAAAATTTGGTTCAGTAGTCTTCCTATTATGCTCGTTTCTTAGTGGAACATCAATTATAACCAGCCAATAAATTTTAAACATTCTGAAATTCATAAAAAAATTGTATATGAATTTAATTGGTGGTAGTAAACTGGTGAGATTTTTAAAGACAAAAAGGTTTTTCTACAATATTATGTTGCAACACCATTTAACAAAAAATCATTTAAGCAAGAGTTATTTAACATTTTAATTAAAATTTCAGAAAAGATCTTGTCAAGGCGCGTATTTTGAAATGGTCATAAAAAGAAAATTAAAACGCAAAATATTATTAAACTTGGTAATAGTTTAAAGAAAGTCATGCAAATTTATTTTCCGTCAAAAAACACCATACAGAAACTCACCACTAAAAGGGAAATAGTACTGCATGCAATACTGTTAAGCAAAAGATGGCAGGAAGATAGTGTTTTAAAATATGTTTAATTGTTTCTGAAAAGTGTTTCGAAACATATCCCACGCGTCGTCCACCATTTTCTGAAAGCATACTAAATTGCATGACTGCATGACATCAATGGCTCTAAGCATTTCATAAGAAATGTTACTCACATATCGGTGTATCGCTTCTTTCAGTTCCACAAAATTATTTAGATTTTCACCATAAATAGTGCTTTTTGATATACCATACATTTAACGTGCTTTGTAACAAGTTTCAGAGAAGATTAAACATATTTGATATCGGTGTCTTCATGGACTATTTTGTTTAACAATATTGCATACAACGGCGTTTTATCCCTGGTGCTAAGCGTTTCATATTTTTTGGAAGAAAAGAAATTTCCATGACCTTTAAACTGATACCAAGTTTGATAGCTTTAGGTCCAATAGTTTTCCTTTTATAATAATTTCAGAAGGGAGTTTTAATTATAACCACCCTCTATATTTATGCTAAATTTTGTGTCTATATGATAAACAACCTATCTAGAAAGAATGAAAAATTCCTCATCGCTTTTTATTCAAAGAAGAACGTTTCTTGTTGCGTTTTAGTGAATTAACAATTTATTTCTTTGTTGATATCTTTTGCTTCAACAAAATGCATAATGGAACATTTTAGATTACTCATAAATTTAACGTACAGCACGGAATTAATATGAACCTAAATTAAACTTCTTTAGAAATTCAGCACTTCACGTAATTTATTTCTTACAATAGCATGCGTGTTTGTATGCACTATTCCACCAAAACCCTCGTATATATGACACACTTTTTAACAAAATTAATTCAATAAAGCCCCCGCTTTTAATAATTTATGTTTACCATTTACGGAAAGAAAAGCGCAGGTCTAGACAATATTTCAGACTATCCTGTTTTGCATAACTGGACGATTGTCGGAGCTAACGCAGAGAATTATGAAAAACACTATTAATATTGATCAGCGCGTTCTTCACTTCTTTTACCGTCCTGGTCGATTTCGTAATTTGGTGATAGCTGCAACATTGCCCCACCCTTCTTTGTTACTCTTTCCTGCAAATAACCCCATGCCAGGCATAATCCAAACGGTAACACGCTAAAGCATTTATCTTAATTAAGGATGGTGTAGCCTCGTTCTCGGCAGCTTAAGCATGAAATCTCTTTTTCGATGACTTTTTTTGTATTTATTTTCCAAAGCTTAGTGAAGAAACGTGTAATTTTATTTAGTGGAGAAATAAAACATTTGTTATAGGGAGAAACAAATTTGGAGCATAAATAATTAAAAGATTCGCGGGCTTTAGAAAAAATCGTCTGAGACTACTATTGCAATTTGATGTTTTCAAAATGAAATAAATTTGTAATAAAATTCTGGATTTGTTTTTCATGAATAATCTCTTTTTTTCATCTCCCTGGCTTGTTTTTTTTTAATTTTTGTATTTATTTTCCAAAGCTTAGTGAAGAAACGTGTAATTTTATTTGGTGGAGAAATAAAACATTTGTTATAGGGAGAAACAAATTTGGAGCATAAATAATTAAAAGATTCGCGGGCTTTAGAAAAAAGTCTTCTGGGACTACTGTTGCAATTTGATAAATTTTCAAAATGAAATAAATTTGTTCTAAAATTATGGATTTGCTTTTCATGAATAATCTCTTTTTTTCATCTCCCTGGATTGTTTTTTTTTTAATTTTTGTATTTATTTTCCAAAGCTTAGTGAAGAAACG
>JAPMOQ010054958.1:539678-562955 GCA_026543055.1 Argiope trifasciata | reverse complement strand
AATGAAATAAATTTGTTCTAAAATTATGGATTTGCTTTTCATGAATAGGCTTTTTTTTCAACGACTCCTTTTTCCCCCTCTCTCTGGATTCTTTTTTTATTTTTGTTTTTATTTTCCAAAGCTTAGTGAAGAAGCATGTAATTTTATTTAGTGGGCAAATAAAACATTTACATAGCGGGCTGTAGAAAAAAATCGTTTGAGAGTACTGTTGCAATTTGATAAATTTCCCAAATGAAATAAATTTGTCATAAAATTTGGGATTTTCTTTTTCATAATTAATCTCTTTTTTTCCGATGACACATTTTTTTTCTCCGCGATTCTTTTTCTTAAAGTTTTGTATTTATTTTCCAAAGCGTAGCGAAGAAACAAGTAGTTTTACTTAGTGGAAAAATAAAACATTTGTTATAGAGAGAAAAAAATTTGGAGCATAAATAATTAAAAGATTCGCAGAGTGTAAAAAAAATCGTCTGACACTCTTGTTGAATTTTGATAAATTTTCAAAATGAAATAAATTTGTATTAAAAACCTGGATTTTATTTTCCTGAATAATGTCTTTTTCGAAGTCTGTTTTTTTCTATTATTTTAGACTATTATTTTCTTTCATCATCATCAGTTCTTACATCAAATTTGCGATCGTAGATTTCATTTTTTTATTTAAATTTCTTGTATTTATTTTCCAAAGCTTAGTGAAGAAACATATAATTTTATTAAATGGACAGATGAAATGTTTGTTATGATGAAAAACAAATGAGGAACATAGATATTTAAAAGTTGTGTGGACTTCAAAAAGATCGTCCGAGACCACTGTCATACTTTGATAAATTTTCGTAATATAATAAATCTGTGTCCGTGCGTGTGCGTGTTGGAACTCTGTATATCAGACCGTTTGACCTAAAACTACCTAACTAAGCATACATATACTTTGGAGATTGGGAGCGATTTTTTTGAATTTCTAATTAGAGATTTTTAATTAATTTAGTTTTAGTCATTTAAAATTTAATCTATTTATTTCATCAATCGATTAAAACTTTCTAAGCAGATCAAGTTTGATGAAAGAAGATAGCAGCCAACATTTTTTTTTTATTATTATTTAAATGTTGAAGTGTCAGGAATATTTTGCAGAGTAAATTAAAACGAAACGGACCAAAAGAATGTATAAAATTTTGACCAAAAGTGTATTTATAGATGGCAGCAAAATAAAAAAAAAATTGTTATTCAAGTGATTTAAATATTTATGAAAGTAAAACAAAAAAAACTGAATTTCATGAGGAATTTGACAACTTTTCCTTGAATAATTCTTTAAATAATACATAAATTATGAAAATTATTCTATAGTGCATATAATACATATGCTAAAAGACATTGTTTTCAGTACTTACATTTAGAAATGGTGCCTATTGGCCACGATAGCCTGGTTGGTAGGGAGTTGCACTCGCATCTCTTAGGTTGGGAGTTCGAACCCCGGCTGCATAAACATCTCCCCGTGTGTGGTGACTGCCACGCGAATAAATCTGACCTGGTCACAAAGTCCTCCATGTCTAGAGTAATACCGCTGTGTGTATTGTTTCAGAGGGGATCGTTCTTTGATCCAGGTCTAAATTACGATATGTGGATGAGTGAAAGAAATGTATGAATGAAGACAGTCTCGTAAAAAGTGCTATGACACGTACTCTTTTCCCTAGATGGCGCTATTAAAAAACGAAGAGACGCACAATTCGGATTAAATCGCATTAGTTCTTTATTCAATGGGCTTGTGGATGACAAATTCCATTAAAAACAATAACATAAAAAAATGTGCAGCTTCAGTAAAAAGAATGTTTTTCATATTATTTTATGTTCAATCATTTTTACTTTAAAATTGATATTTTACAGGCACTATCGGAATAATTATCTAATTATAAAGATAATATTCATTTGATTGAATAATATAAAATAATTTATTTGATAAATAAGATAAATAATTTATTTGATTCAATTATGCCATAAGGAATTGAAAAATGGGAGTGAATTATATAACTATCATCAGCACTTGAATCTTAAAAATATTTTATAAAGAAGCTATTAAAAGACTTTAAGCGTTTAGTTTAAAATTTTAATAAGTATTAAGATTGACGAAATCTGGTCTCCAAAGATATTTAGTTTGTAATAAAAATCTGGATTCGCTTATCATAAATAAGTAAGTTTTAAAATAAAAATTAATGGTATCCTACAAATAACTATTTGCCATGAATAATTCAAATAGTGATGTGTTAAATCATTTATTTTCTTTTAAGAAATGATTGCACTAACCTTTACTTAAGCTTGAAATTTCTTTTTAGATGTTTTTCTCATCTTTATTTCAGCCTTTTATTTTTCTAATCTTCATGTAAAAAAATATTTAATTAAAATATAAAATTGTTGCGCATAATTTTTGTAATTGTAGAAATCAGAATAGGAAAATAAATAAATAAAGGATTTGAATATTTTTTAAAAAACATTCTGAAAAAAGTATCCTTATTTAATGAATGTCTAATTAAAATAAATAAATAAAAGATTTAAATATTTCTTTTAAAAAAATTTCTGAAAAGAAATCTTGCAATTTACTGAATATGTAATTAAAATAAATAAAAAAAAGTTTAATTTTTTTTTAATTCTGAAAAAAATATTGCAACTTAACACAATAAAATTAAAATATAATTGAAAAATATAATAAAAATATGTAATGTTAAAAGCAAACACTCTAATCTGCGAAAAGCGGGAAAATGGACTGATTGTCAACCCGCGGAAATCGCCCTAAAAGCAGCTGGAGGGTTAAATCAGTCAATAAAACAAAATAATTTTTGAAATGTATTGAAAAGAGAAGAAACTAACAACTAAATATTTGTATAATTTTTTAAAAATAATTTTACAAATAGTAACTAATGTCTCTACATAAAAATTGTTTACATAAGAAATCTTTCAAATTTGAGTAAATGAAATTTTATCGGTTAAGGAGTATTGATATTGCATTCAAGCAAAATGAAAACTATTATCAAATTAAGAGCTGGAATCAAAGTAATTTTTTATTCTTCCTGTTTTAATTTATCAATTTACTAGAAAATCTATCCAGTATTTAGATTTCTATAGCTCTAGGATTTTTCATTAATTCTGATTTTAATTTGTGTAATTGCTAAAAAAATTATTTTTTAAAAGTATTTTATACTCATATGAACAAAGTTCAAAGTGTTTAGTAAAAATAAATTCGTCTGGATAATTTGGCATAGTCATCAAAATTTTTTTCATGAAACTTAGTTTCCGACTGCAAGATAGTTACTTTAGAAATAAAATCATCTCCAGAATACACGAACATTTGTATTTTCTTTCTTAAAATAACAAAACAAATTTCAATAAAATGGCCGAAGAAATCAATAAAATCACGCATGCGAATTCAAAATTTTTGATGATTATTCCGAACTTTTCAGACGCATAAATTTTTACCAAACGTTTTGAATTTGCTTCTAATTCATACCAATAAAAATGACTAAAAAGAGTTACTTTTTAGCATCAATACAAATTAAAATTAGAACCCCTAAAAATTTTAAAACTATAGAATTCTAAACAGTAGAATAGATTCCCTAGAAATTGCTGCTAAAATATTTTATTCACAAGTGCCATGAAGCTAAACAAGATTTAGTTGAAGTTTTGTAGCAATTAATTTTTAAGTTATGTATTGATTAATTAAAAAATTATTTCATGTCAAATGATGCATTTTCTCTTGAATAAAAATATTGCAGTTGTTTCAAATAGTTTCATTTATTTCCTCCCGAATCGCTTACAAAAGATTAATTAAAAGCATATCGTTTCTACGAATGATTCATAGTTTATGTAAAAATAAATGTTTTCGTCAAATTTTAAAGCTCTTTTCATACGAAATTTTCGTTTTTGATGAGTTATGAGGTATAAAATCGTTTGGTTTCAATTCTATTCTCCATAAAATTAAAAAAAAAGTTTCAAGTAATTATTAATAACATTTTTTAAACATACATAAATTTCCCACAATTTTTAAAAATCGTTTGCTCTAAGAGTTTTTTTTTATAAGAAATGAGATATAAAATCTTTTTATGTAAATGATATTCTTCTTTGAATTAAAAATTAAGTTAACTAGTTTTTTTTATATAATATGACTATATTTGTATTAAATTAGTCCTTTTACAAAATTATTTTTTACATAAAAAGCAATATGTGTATTTTTAAAAATATATATTAGAATTCCTTTAATATCCTGTTGATTTTCACTTCTGCGTTTATTATTTATACGACGCAGACAAACATAAATTTATTTAATGAAGTACGAGTAATATATTATCATAAAAAAACTTGTGTATAAGAGATTTTAGTGTTCCAAGAAAACAATTAGATCACCAAAAAAGCAAATTAAGTTAAAATAAAATCAATCATTTTCTCTTTGTTTCTATCTTGTGATCAAAAAGTTCTTATACATTGAGCTTTATTTTTCTTCAAAGTGTTTTTTACTTCTGTATATACTTTTTACACTACGTAGACATTAATACGTAATAGTTTATTTAATGAAGTAAAAATATTAATTTTTTTTTATCGTAAGAACTCAACTTACGTATAAGAGTTTTCAAATAATGCTCCCAGAAAACCAGTGAATCACTAAAAACAACTTGTGTTAAAATAAAATCAATCATTTTCTTTTTATTTCTTTCAATCATTCTTGTGACCAACAATTTTGTATGTATTTAACTTTAGTTTTATTCAATTTATATATATTTAACTTTAGTTTTATTTAATTTATATGTATTTAACTTTAGTTTTATTCAATTTATATGTATTTAGTTTTAGTTTTATTATTTTTATTTTAGCTTTAGTATTTAACTTTAGTTTTATAAGTTTGCTATAGGATTATTTTAATTATTTTTTAAGCTATTGGATTATTTCTATGGCAAATACCACCATTTAATGTGTTATATAACTATCCGAATCAATCTGCATAACTACATACCAGAATTTTTAGCGAAGAAAAAACCAGTTCATTTATTTTCTATCAATGACAAATTTTATATTGAAAAATTAAACTTCAGAGATAAAAGACAGAAAGTACCAATTTCAAAACTCTCAGAAAAGCACTAAACACAAGCATTTCATATTTGTTTCATTTTGTTCTTATTGAATTCTATTGGGGGAAAAATCATAGAAAAACAGAATATGAAAATCAATTTCTTCAAACCCTAGAGCGTTTAGAATGGCCAATAAAATACGAAATAAATGCTGAATATCGTACATTGTGTAAGCGATTTTGAAAATATTTTCGAATCGGAAAAGAGCAATATCTCTGTAATACAATAAGAATCCAATAAAATGCGATATTTCTTACTTCCTTAAGTTGTCAATTTGCTCGTATTTGTTGGAAGCGGATTATTACCGAAACTGTGGGGTTTTCTTAAGTTTCTTGTTTATTCATTTTCGAATGTTTTTATGAGTAATTGAAAAACAACGAAAGCGTTTTCACAAAAATATTTCAATGGGAAAATATTAATAATAAGAAACAGACGGGAAATTTTTTTTCCAAAAACTGGGATATGTTTTGAAGTGTTTGTTTCATTTCAAAATATGATTTTGATAAAAATTTCGAAAGGCAAGAGAATATCGAATTCAATAGCCATACTATTCTGTAAGTTTACTAGAAACATTTAAGTTTATAAATTCGTTTCTTTCTAAAAGTAAAACATAACAAAAATACTTCACCTTCGCTATCAGTTTTACGAATCGAATATGTTAGAAAAAATTTTTATGTTTCAATTCAAATAAGACTAACAAAGTGAAACTAGAAAGTGTACAAACATGAAGTTGTAACACATGAATTTAATCAAAATCGAAACAATGCAATATTATTATATATGTTAAGGCCAAAGCCCGAAGTCGGCCAGTTCCCAAATTGGTCGGCCAAATTGCGAAAAAGTCGATATCGCCTCACAATGACTGGCCAGTGTCCAATCTTTCCTTGATTTCGGGGTTTAGCCAACCAGTTCGCAAATTGGCATGGGACGATCTGCCAAAGTCAGAAAAAAAAGGGCATGAGCAAATTGTGGGTGTTTGTATACCGTAATGTTAATAATAATCAATGTATAGCTGCCAGAGAAGAGTTTGTCAACGAATTTGCACCTCTTAGGCACCTAGGATCGTCCTTCGGAACAAAGGCCAAGGAGGCATGGTGGGCCTAGACGGACTATAGACTGTAGGGAGATGTTTTAGTGAGTAGGGATCTGACAGTACCAGCAACCTCCTGGTTTGTTTTGAAAATTCTCTCTTCCTAGGAGAAAACAAACAAAAAGATAATCCCATTATCTACTGAATTAGTTTATTTCAGAAAATTATCAATATCATTGTTACGGCTAAAGCCCGAAGTTCAGCCATTTCGCACATTGGCCAGGGAGTTTCATCAAAGCCTCCATCAAAGTCGCTTATACTATTCATTTTCAGTACATCGGTCATTGGCCAAACGCCTCGGCCAATGTGCGATTTGCGGGAACTGGTTGAACTTCAGGCTTGGGCCGTAACATATACAGGGTCATGAGTAAAATCCTTTTAATACCTTAAATTCAAAAATACGTCTCATGTAGTCAGTGACCTAACGTGTATCCATAACAAAACGTTATAGATACATGTTTGCGTTGTATGGTGTTGTTTATAGGACAAGTTTGATTATAATAACTCCGTATATAGCTTCTCTATATTACCTATACCAGACAGAAATATGAACAGCAGTTTTGAGGATTTTTGGATCGTAAACAAATTTTTATTAATATGTGATAAAACGATTATTTACCAACTTTCTTCGATAACTCAATCGTTATTCCTTTCTTTAAAATACACGAGATTAATTAAATCAGTTAAAAAATAACCTCAACGACTCAGTTTTAACACTGAAAATAACTGAAAATTAAAAACGTGTTCTCCTCTCTTTTCCCCCCTCCACCTCAACAAGTGCGTGCTGAGAACAATTAAGCTAATCACATCCGTCGATATATTTTTTTCTTTAAACCTTACTTCATTTTTTTTGGCTCAGATATATGCTGCAACTTTATGACACATAGGACTAAACGCAGAATCATTTATAATCATTTGGGGAAGTGTTGGGGAAAAAATTCAGTGTGAAGATAAAAAAAAAAGATTTGTTTCACAGATTTTTAGCGGAGTTTTATTCCTGGTGAATTAGAGTTACTTTTTTTTAGTTACATAATCCAGGTTTTTTTTCAGAGCATGTGAAATAATTAATGAGTTTTTCATTCCCTCTTTCCAGGGTGAGAAGACCTTTGAATCAACTTTAACGAAGTGATTCTGCATATTAAAGGTCAAATAATTTTTTAGGTTGATATTTTTGACGCAAATTATCCCTATCAAATGTGTTGACTTTGCTTTCCTCAGTTAAAGTAGAAGGGATGATGATTTTTTTTTTTTGCTTATAAAAAATTGAGATAAATATTAATGGCAACATAGGGATTAATAGTTGATTTTTTTAAAGCTATCATTCTCATATTCAGCAAAACAAACCGTTCCTTTAATAGAATAGAATTTTTGTTATTCAAATTCTGCATTAATGGAACTTGTAAAAAATTTAAGCTTGGCATCTTTCCTTTTTTTCGAATTTGAATTTTTAATGGCCCAAAAATTCTTTAATAAATAGAATTTTTGTAATTCAAATTCTGCATTAAGGAAACTTGTAAAAAGAAATTAAAGCTTGTCTGCTTTCCATTTTTTTTTTCGAATTTGAATTTTTAATGGCCAAAAATTTCTTTAATAAACAGAATTTTTGTAATTCAAATTCTGCATTAAGGGAAAACATTAAAGCTTGACCACTTTTCTTTTTTTTTTCGAATTTGAATTTGTAATGGCCCAGAAATAAAAAAAGATTAAAATATTAAATGTTGTTTATTACCAAAATAAACCCTTATATTAAACTAAAATAGTCTTATAAAATATAATGTAAAATCAAAGACTTAGATAAATAAATATATTTTTAAAGACTTTTTCGTTAAAAGATGTTCTTATTAAATTTAAATATCTTTGCAATATTTTATATCCCTAAATATTTAGGGAAATAACAGATAATTAATAATTAGCACTTATATTAACATATCATTTATATAAAGAAAACTGTGTAAGCAGTTTGCTTTTTATGGGGCATTTAGATATTTAAAATTAATTTTTAATTCAGAAAAGATAACCGCAAAATTTTTATAAGAATGTAATTTGTCTATATAAAAACATTTCTAAAAAATTAACTTTTGATTCGAATTATAAAGTCATACCCGTTTTATTTTATATAAACTGATATTGTTATACTTTCTCTATACCACGTATACGATGAAGTAAAAAATAAATGCAAATTCTTTTCTAATTTAAATACAAAATTTCTAAACAAAATATATAAGAATTTAATTCAAAAATAATGGCGATAAATAGTCAGCATCTTCCAACAGAAAGACGACCTGCTCTGTAGAAAACAGATTTAAAATCTAGAAATAGGATCATTTCAGTATAAAATTTTCCAGAAAAAAGCAACGACCTACGTTGCGTGAGCTCGAAATATCATGTTACTCACTCGGTAGAAGAAAATTATAGCCAAAACGTAGAATTTTCTCCTGTAAAACTAATAAAAATGTTCGAATGTCGTTCCAACCAAAAATGTGATGCTAGAAAGTTGATGAAATCTGAACAGCATTCGTTTGAACGAAAGCGAGTTTCGTATGGATACGGATATTAAGTTCTAGAGAGTGGGAGTTAGTCGTTGAAATTTTATCAAAAAAGAATAAGACTTTTAATATTATTTTTTGGGGTACGCCTATTAAATTTTCGTTATTGGTGAAATAGATCCTTAAAACTATTAACTGTAATCTCTAAAATTTAATAAGCTAAAAACAGCGTTTGAAACTTCTTGAATTCAACTAATAGTATATATCACCACTTCAAATAAAAATGAATGTGTATGTTAACGTTCTTCATATATTAGACCAAAAGGTACCGAATTTAATGCAGTATTATAGCGTGGTTGCAATTAAAGTTCCACTATGAAACATTTATAAAATGAAATGTATAGGACCAAATGTTGTCAAATTTGATAATCATGTAAAAAAGGCCATAAAAATTTCTTTTTCGCTAAAAAAATAAAAGACTCAACACTAAAAAGGTATCGGATGCTGTTTTTCTAAAAGCAAATTAAATCGCATTACTAAATTCTTATGAAAAGCTCTTAGCATATCCCTCATTGCATTCCTCCTAACGAATGATATTGTTACTAATCTGTAATGCTGCTTCTCAGCATAGTTGCTTCTATCACTAAAAAGATTGATTTTCGATACTCTGTTCTGGATGCTGTCTGATGCTGTTAACCAATGATTCCACAGCTTAGTAATAAATTGGGCGACCATTTGGTGACTTTGGAAAAAAAATGGATAATGCTTGAAACTTTGAGAATTTTGTTGATACGGTCACTAGGAACTAATATATGACTGATTGATCAAGAAGCTCCTAACCTTGCCTCCTGGGTACTATAAAAGGATGGCAGTCTCAAGCTGCCGACAGTAGTAGTCGAATCAACGACAAGTAACGATTCTCTGTGAGGATAGCGAAGCAGTGGCTGAGTCAAGCTAGTACTGAGCTGAACTGTGTGCCTTGTTGACTATTGAGAAAGCAGCTTCGAGTCCTGTAGCCAAACTTATGGTAATTGTAGAACTAAGCGACTGATAGCGAGAAGTTTCAGCCTTCTGGTGGGACTGCAGAGTAAAGTAGAAGATACCCTCTACTTCTGAATCCTGTCTAACAGCTTTGTGCGATGTGGACGTTGCTACTATTTGTGGGCTACTGTTTTTGTTGTGTGCTACAGTGCGCTCGTCTCAGGTGTAAATAATTGTCTTTCTTTGTGTTGTAAATATTTGTAGTCTTTGTGTTGCCCCGTCTTCGTGCAAATAAGCATCTTCGTTGTTCTCTATTAAAGGACGGTTGATTGTGTTTATCACACCTATACACCAACTACACCGAAACGAATTCCTATGGATAGGAAATCAGTAACAATATCTTTGCAAATCCCGGCAATTAATGATATCGCGTTCATAATAACATTTAACTGGAAAATCAGGGTCTTGCATGGTTATTAACAATGTCAATTTGCAACAATGAGAAATCTGACAAAAAGGCTCGTTTTTGACAGGAAAAGCAAATGAAGTGTAAAGCGCGTCTGCATAAATCATTTGCTTCTTCCTGCCTTAAGGCTATTACAAGACAATGAGGTTTTACATAGCATCACGGGCGGTTTCGTTCCAGAAACGATGAAACACATTTTAAACCGATGTCTTCATGTCCTATTTTGTTTAACAATATTACATGCAGATCCAATTTCACAAAATGATGAATTTTTGAAAACTTTTTGGAAGAGAAAATTCTATGCCCTTCTTTAAACTATTACCAAGTTTAACAACATTCGGTGCTGTAGTTTTCCTTTTATGTGCGCTTGAAAGTGGACATTTAATTATAACTACCCTATTTTTTGAGAGAGTGTAAACCCATGAGAGAGATTTTTTAACGTTTTAATTGATTAAAATTTTTGCAACCTTTTTGCTTAGTTCAACGATTATTCCTGAAAATATAGTTTGATGGAAAATTTTCCTCCCATTAAAAATAATATTTTTCGTAGTATCGTTGCTGACTGAGTTTTTTCTGAATTTTAACAACTTTCAAACACAATTTTTATTCAATTCTTGACAATGTATTTCAGTACGCTGAATTGCACTATGTAGGATTTGTAATGTTGTTATTCACTTAAATGCGTTACTTTGCTGTAATAAATTTCTATTTCATCAAATATTTTCTGTACAATTTTCATGGAATATTCTATCCTTTTTCCTGTATTCTACAAATCAATCTATTTAGGGAGACGTCAAATGTTTCGACGTTTAATAAATCGACGTTTATTGTTTTATACTTTATTGTAAATCTCACTCACATGAGTAAGTCTAATCTACATTTCACGTTTGTGTTAATGATTTTAGAAAAAGACCATTGAAATATATTGGAATGAAATGTTCCAATTAAACTTTGATAGCGAAAAGTTCAGTAATAGTATGATGATGAAAGTTCGAGCATAATGAAAATCTTAAGTTCGAAATTAATTCGTAACTAAGAGCAGAGGCCTGGTACAAGTTAACTAAACAGTAAAACGTCAAATATATCAATAATGGCAGAGCATAGAAAAATGGATATTGAAATGTTATCTTAGATTTATTTTTGATTGTAGTTCAAAAATAAGCTGATATCAAAATATCTGTACTTCTGTTTCCTTTGTAAGTTAGAGTCAAAATGGGAAAATGATTTAGATATTATTTGAATGGCTGTAATTGTTTTCTGCTATTGGTGAGAAAGAAGAGATGATTTTACGATTTGTACCCATAAAGCCTTCAAAACGTAAGAAGTGGAACAAAATCCATATAATAACTCGAGATCTGAAGTTTCTTCAGGAAATATCCATTTTCTGTAAAATAAACCTGTATAAACATGATGGACTGAAGCGATTCGATTAAATGTTTTTGCACTGCAAAAAGACTTTTTCAGTTATGCATTGAAGAACCATATTATTGATTTTATGTCTGCTTATATTTCAATTTCTAAAATTTTTGTTTATTGTGTACGCTTCTGCTGTATTCAAAGTTTCCATGATTATAGCTGAAAAGTTTTGTTCGTTATTATATAAAGCGTATATTATATAATGTGTATATTAACTTTGGAGAATGAAAAAGTATACTTAGACGGAATATTTTTGGAAACTTTAATTGATTAAAATTACGCTAACATTTGGGTTTTTGGAAAATATTACTTTTCTTTTTATATAATGCGAATATTATTAAAAAAAATTTTTTAGCTTAATTTGATTCCTAATTGTAATGAAATTTTGTAATCGGCGGTTTTTTTCGATCTGATCTGATAATCAATTCTCAACTTCTGAACACGTGTATTTTGGGTCGAAAAACAAATAATTTGAAAAATAATTTTTGATTTTTAACCAGTTGAACCAATAATTTAATTAAATTTTACTTCTGTAGTGAATTTATAATAAATATACTTCATGATTTAGCAATTTATTGATTTTGGAAACGATGAATTATAAATTAAGAATTCAAAATTAAATTCTCTTAGAGCTTTTTAAAATGTATTTTTCCCAACAATCAAAGTGTGTATCAGGGAACTGTTTTCATTGAATTAATTTCAATTTCAACAGAAAAAAAATGTGTTATGTTCAGGGGATTGGAAAAATTGTGTTTCAATAAAATATAGATGAAATTAATTAATTATAAACATGCATGTAGTTAAATCATAATAAGAAATGTAATTAAAATATAATTCAGTTGCATTATTTCAATCAGAGCCCTACTATGATTTTTGCTTGATATCTAGAAATTTGAAAGCAATTATTTACTAACTTTTCCCCTCTAATAATAACGATGGATGTGTGTGTATGTGTGTTTGAACCATACAGGCCAGACATTCTCAATTAAAACTACCAAAAATAAAAATTTATTAAAAATTTAATTTGGAAAGTAAAATTTGAATTCTCTCAAGAACATTTTTGAAATGTTAATTATAATTATAATTAATTAATAGTTCAGATAGATTTCGGCGTTTTTCAGCGATAATTTCCAAAAGTATTGTAGCGCAACATGTAATTTTAATCATCTTACAATTTAAAAAAAAACTTATCCACTAAAAAATGTTACCTTTTGTGTAATTGGTTTTCTATTTTAAATCACAATTTTAAAATACATATTTTACAACAATATATTTATTGGCAACAGCAACCCTTATTATAGCCGTCTCTGTCCCTTATCTGTCTTCCTCGTGATCTGAACATCCCAGTTTCGATTCCCGCCTCTGGCCTGGGTGTTTTTTCTTCTGTGTTCTATCCGTGAGGTATGTGAAGTTACCAACCCCCTTGTAAAAAGGAGTTGTGCAAGAGAATGAGCCATACTCTTGCCCCTAGTTGGAGGTACTGAAAAAACAAAAGGCGCTCACTTGGCTTAAATAGCTCATATTGAGCTTGTGAAGTGCCATCATAAGTCACAACATCCTTATTATAGTGGCTACTATTATTTCACTCGGATTTTTCAACGATTCTTTTTTCAATCACCTCTTTTTTACCTGAAGATAAGAAGATTTTATTTATTTTTTTCTTAGATTTCCGTGTAAGTTTGTTTCTAATAAACATGGGAAATGTTGTAGCAATTACAATCATATTGTAACAAAATAACAAAAGATTAGCTTTGTAATCAAAATAATGGCAAAGGAAGAAAGAAATATAAGAAAAAAAAAGAAAAGAAACAAATAAAGAAAAGAAAAAAGCCATTCAAATATATTCTAATTTTCAACACTGCTGCCCTTAACTGTGCTATATTTAGATCAGAGGTCCCCAACCTTTTTTGAATTGGCGCCCCCTTTTCTAATGAATATTTCAATATCCTCCCCTCCCACTCCAGATAAATTAGAGCCTGCATAATGCATTCTGAAAACAAGAATTAAAAAAAAAAATGTAATAGATTGAATATTGTTGGAATTTAAACGCTACTGAATTTCTTCTTTATTAAAAAAAAAAGAGGAATAAAAATTTTATTTTACCTGTCATAAGGACAGACAAGGATTTTGATTATACAAATTAATTCATAATAAACTATTGCTTTCTAAATAAATAAACTGATAGTTTCAGAGACCCATCATAACGCATACTTAATTATATTAAAAAGCATTTTTATTAAAATTTTAAGACATCAAATTTTTAATGAGAAGGCTGAATTTGATGCATTTTAAGGAACTTGTTATTATCAGGCTCGATTTCATTTAAAAACAATCGTAAGTCGCCACTTTCAGTAATATGGAGCCGATTTCTCTTTTTCGTTACCACTGTTGCCTCAGCACTAAATCCACGTTTTTCTAAATATGAAGAGGGGAATGCTATCAGAAGTTGTTGAACAATTGACCATAATCCTGAAAGCAGTTGCGAACTAGACTTCTGCAGCCAATTCTCGGTAGTCATTCTTGAATTTGGTTTTTAGATCCTCATTTGTCGTCAGTTCTACTAATTCTTCTAACTGAGGTGATCCTGCTATGTTGATATTGGAAAAATAATTCAAAACCCAGTCTGTTATGTCCATGCTTAAAATGTCCTGGAATCGCTCCTGGAAGTTATTTTACACTATATTTGGTTAATCCTCTAACGTCCTTTCGTGCCATATCAACGTCCCCTAATTTTCTCTGGGTCTTTTACCGCCCCTGAAAGCTTCAAACGCAGACAAGGGGGCGTTATCGCCCACGTTGGGAACCTATGATTTAAATGTATAAACATATAGACAGAAAGCCGCAGTAGCCTGAGTAAGATTTCAGCTTCAAAACCAGTCAGTTTTCGATTCGAGACCTGATTTCCCTGAAGGTGGGTCTGTAGGGCTCGGTAAATATGTCGGGTAAAAACTTCCTCCCATTGGTGTGATGTAAAAGTTTGGAGAGAAAAAGCCAGCGCAGATGTCATCCTTGTCATCTGAGCACAGTTCAGAATTAAGAGATCCATCCCAAAATTACTATAGTCTTGCTTAAAAACGAGACGTTAGTAAAATGAACTACACATATAAGCAGAAAACTGGCCAAATCCATTTATTAGCACATAGACAAGGTTTAAGGTATCCGACTACGTTCGAAGGAAATTGTTTTTAAGAGTTTCAGTTTTTAGAAACTTGTTATAGTTTTTAGATGTATTCTCAATTGTAAAAACTATCAATACAAAAACAATTTAGTAGAAAACATATATTTTAAAAAATGGGAAAATTAGTGAAATTTAACGAAAACAGTTTACACTCAACACTAAATTCTAATGCAGCAATCTTACTTTTCTTTGCACACAAGTTATAGAATACAGTGATGAATGAAATGAGTCAAACGCTAAGAAACATTTTAGATACAAAGAAATTATGGGTAAAAATATGCGCATATATACATTTTTACCATAAATTCACAACTTAATTTTTAAGAACACCCATAAAAGACAAAATATTTCACCAACAATACAATTTTTGGTTCATTTCATTGCCGATATTATGTTAAATACACGCTGAAATTTTTATGTAAATACTTTTATTAGTTTTCGAGATATGATGTTAACGGTAGAGAATTTTTAAGAAAAAGTTTTGAGAAAATTGAATCTAAAGACAAATTTTAGTTGAAAAATATGTGACCCTGGATGATAGGTAAGACCTTCCTTTTCTTAGAAAAGATAAACTGTTTTGGAAAAGTCTAAAGTACAAGTAATAATACAAAAATTTTAAAAAATCGCCAATATGGTAGATAACTAATGTTTTTAAAGTAATCGGATACCTTAAGGTAACCGACTACGTTCGAAGTAAAAATTTTGAGAAATAAGATTTTTTAAAAACTATTTTTGGTTTTTAGATGTATAATGAATTGTTAACACTATAAATACAAAAATATTATTCGAGAATATGATATTTTTTTTAGAAATAGGAAAATTTGTGGTAAATTTTAGTGAAATTTAACCAAAACGGTTAACACTCTACACAAAATGGTAATGCAATAATCCTATTTTTCTTTGTACACACGTTACAAAATATAATGATGAATGAAATGAACCAAAATCTAAGAAACATTTTGACATGCAAAGAAATTACGGGTAAATATATACATATATATGCATTTTTTCCATAAATTCGCAACTTAATTTTTCTAAAATCACTTATAACAGAAAAAGTATTTCATCAACAATCAAACTTTTGATCCATTTCATTGCCGCTATTATTTAAAACACACGCTGAAATTTTTATGTTAATACCTCTATTAGTTTTTGAGATATAATGCTAATGGTGGATAATTTTTATGAAAATTAAAATTGAAGTTAAAGACAAATTTTAGCAGAAAAATAAATTTTACTAAAAATTCCTCTAGATAATAGGTTAGACATTCCTTTTCTAAGAAAAAACAAATTGTTTTGGAAAAAGAAACGTCTGAATTACAAGAAATAACACTTTTTATTAAAAAAATCGCCAATGTGGTTGAATACCAGTGTTTTTCAACGTAGGTGGATACCTTTTAATGCTTCCAAAATGTTTTGTTATGCGTTTATCAAAAACTAATTTTAAAAGTTATTTTCTAAAAAGCTTTTTATACAAATTACAATTTAATAGTTTATTATGTAAAATTTAATTTAATTTTTTATCAATTGTTAATCTTATAGAATCAGTAAATATTATTTGCATTATCAACAAGTACCTACCACTGTTAGCTACAAAATATGTATTTATTGTCTTAACATCAAGCGATACATTCCAGTTATCCATACCACAAAAGCGACTTGGCCATCAGCGATATTTTATTAATGCTTCAACTTGTATGCCACAATGCGCAATAACCTATCAAAAGCGCATTCACCCTTTTTTAATAATAAATGAATTAAATAACCAATCGTAAGGAGCCAATAACTCTTGTGGAGATCTTTAAATCCATCCTTCTTTCTTCGTCAATAATATATTTATAACAGCCGACCGGCATCAATAATGTCTTTAAAGATCCCCACCCCTAACTCCATGTCAAAAGGATAGATGGACGTTTAAACGGATAACGTCAACTTTATACTGTGTCACCGGAAGAAGAAAGCAACAATTTTATCTTTTCATTTTTTTCCCTCGCCAATGGTACTGTCGCGATGTAATAAATGTCCGAGAGTGGCGAGAGAATTGGCAGGAAGAAGCACAGGAACAAATTGAATTTTTTGGACGATGGCGACAAAAAATAATAATAACAGTGTAGTGTGAAATAGGACAAACGAATTTGGCGATGGAAATGGCAGGGTTTTTTTTCGTTCTAGTATGATAGGTGGAGAATAATAACTGGGGAAAGTAAACAGTGGAATGTTGGAGAATGTTTTTGTGTTCCATTTGCCTGTTTTTATTTTAATATATTTTTCAATCTGAAATAATAAAAAAATCTTTTTTCAATTCCTATTATTAATTCACACTCTGCCTTTATATATTTATTTATTAAACTTGTTCAAATTTCAATCATTAATAAAATACTTTTCATTTGTCCATTCAAGTTCAAATGTATTTTATAAAACTTATAATGGACGACTCTCGATGTTAATACAGTATTTTGTTCAAATATTAGTTCATTAATTAAATTTAATTAATTCTTAACAGTTTAAATAGAGTTTCAGCATTTTGTAATGAAAATAGAAATCGACAAGCAGTAGCTCAATCGGTAAAAGGCGAAGATTTCAGTATTTTTCATGTGAAGGTGAATACGATTTCAATTCTTGCGAAAATCAATAATTTTTTGAAATTTATTTTAAAAAATTAACTAAAATTTAAAAAAAATTCTTTTTTGAATGTAATAGAAATTGAATTGTAAAATATATATATTATTTGTTTTTCTTTTCTATTTGTTTTGTTTTGTTGAGGAATTCATAGAGATGAATTGCTTACTTGCTTTAAAGCATTAGTAATAATTTTAGATCGCCATTTCAACTTTAAAAAATTTGAAATAAGATTTTTCAAACAGTTTATATTATTACGAATCTATAATTATGAAGAAATAATTTCTAAAAAATTTGCAACAGAGTCTTTAGAAAAAGTTTGCAATATTACTAATCTGTAATTTTGCTGAAATTATTTCAACATCAAAAATTTGCAATACGATCTTCAGAAGCAGTTTCTAATATTACAAATCTGTAATTTTGCTTTTCTGCAATGTTAATCTCATTGCTGAAGAGAACGTTTTATAAGGAACCGTGATGAATATTAGATTTATGAGCCCCAACCAAGACAATAATAAACTTGCCAATAATTTGACTTTAAAAGTAATATTTTAGAAAATGATGGAAAATTTTTTAATCTGTTGTTACGAAATTTTGAATTTAGGCTCTAAGATAATTTGTTTATGAAATAATTTGCATTTGGCCTAAATTCAGATTTTTTTTCTCTTTTTTGTTTCAATAAAACTCGATGCATTTTTGTCTCAAACGTTTTCGCATTGTTCTATTTATTGGGTTGTTCGGAAAGTCATTTCGTATTTTTTTGTCAAAATGAAAAGAAATTTTCGTTTAATGAATAAATTATTTATTAAATTATAAAATTGCCATTCTGGTCTAATACCTTTTGCCATATTTTTGGTAGTAACATGATTACACGCTCATAAAAGTTTTGGTCTTTGCTGTAAAAAAAAACTGATCGAGGTGGTTTTTGGCCTCCTCATTTGAAGGAAAAATTTTGCAAATCAGTTCTGGTACTGATGTACTGTTAACACATCTTCTCCACACATATTGGCTAATTTATTTCTGGCTTGAACAGCATTTTTACCTTTTATAGCAAAAAAGAAAAAAATGACGAAAATGCTGTTTATTGCTCTCCATATTTAAAAGGGCACCATCCAAAAACTACTGCGAAGAATCAGCTGCACTTTTTCACACTCAAGCCTTGCTATATCAGCTCTTAAAACATAAAATGATTTTGCGGTTTAAGTATGAAATTGGGTGCGAAAAATGCAATTAAATCCTCTGTCGGGAAAAAACGAAATTACTTTCCGAACAACCTAATAGATAGAAAAAATTCACTTGACATCTAAATTTATAGTTACATAAATAATATCTTACGATAATGTCTATAATAATAATTTGACCCTGTATAATAAGAACTTGCCTACAGAAATAACAATAATTGTAGCTCTGTGTAACAATAACTTATCGCAATAACAATGACTCTCGTAACAATTACTATACGTATATCAAGCAAATGTTAGCTGAGAATATAAGTTCACTTTTACTGTCTGTCTTTAAGCTGAGGCATACAAATGTTGCCGGACTTATGAGCTTGCTATTCGTGTAGATATCATCTGATGAATGATCACTATAAGGTGGAAATATTAAATTCGTAAATATGATCTGTAGGTAAGTCGTCTTAATTAATGATTTAAGGTATCCGACTACGTTGAAAACACTGGTATTCGACCACATTCACGAATTTAAAAAAAAGTGTTATTTCTTGTCATTCAGACTTTTCTCTTTCCAAAACAGTTTGTTTTTTATTAGAAAAGGAAGGTCTAACCTATTATCCTGAGTAATTTTAAGCAAAATTTATTTTTCAGTTAAAATGTGTCTTTCACTTCAATTTTAATTTTCATAAATATTATCTACCATTAACATGATATTACAAAAACGAATAGAGGTATTTACATAAACATTTCAGCGTGTGTTTTAAATCATATGAGTAATGAAATGAACCAAAAGTTTTATTGTTGGTGAAATACTTTTTTCATTTATAGGTGTTTTTAGAAAAATTAAGTTGCGAATTCATGGGACAAATACATATACGCGTATATTTTTACCCATCACTTCTTTGTATCTCAAATTTTTTCTTATATTTTGGTTCATTTCATTCATATTGTATTCTATAACTAGCGAATAAATAAAAATAGGATTGCTGCATTACCATTTTGTGTAGAGTGTTAACCGTTTTGGTTCAATTTCACTAAAACTTACCACAAATTTCCCTATTTCTCACAATATATTATATTCTTAAACAATGTTTTTGTATTTATAGTATTTATAATTGATAATGCATCTGAAAACAAAAAATAGTCTTAAAAAAATCAAATTTCTCAATTTTTTCTTCGAACGTAGTCGGTTCCCTTAATATATTTTTGTCAATCCTGATTATTCTTACAATTCTTAAAATTCCACTCAATGATTAGGACATTTTTGCCTATCTTGTAATAATAAATCCTTCATAACTAGAACTATAAGTCAACTCGGGCTTGCTATGACAAAGTGCCATTAGACAACAACACTATAAGTCAAACTGTCTGCCTCTAACACTATATGGATTTTGTCCCTTTTGGAATCCAAAAATAATAAATTTAAGACAGATTAATGGCCAGCTTATTTTTTGTACTTAACATCCCTTTCTGGAAACAAGATTTGAAAGTTCTTTTCTAAATTCTTTGATATCGAAAACCTCATATAAATTTCAAGGTTTGAAACAATTCAATGAATCATCTTTTGGAATAGTGAGCGCAGCGCGATCTCTCCAATGAGTTTCGTAAAGCCCTTTTATCATTTAATTTATCATTTGTTTGTTACTGTTTGGTTACATGTCTTAGTAGTACTTAAAAGTAATATTTTTGTGTTTATCTTAAGTGTATTTTACTGCCAATTAGTCGTATTTTGCAGAATATCCTTGTAATAACCTTTTTCCACAAAACAATTATTTGAACTAAGCTCATCAAGTTGATTTTTGAAACAATAGCAACCATCATTTAGTCATTTGAATATATAGAAAGAAAATTCTGTAACAAAAAAGGGCCCTTTTAGAATTTTTGAAATCTATCTTATACGAAACCAGTACCGTTTCATAGCAATGTTTGGTAAAAAAAAGCCATTAAGATTGGAATTTTATTCTGAATGTGAAGCAAGCAGTTTTATTTTAATTGGTAAGCTTTATTTTAAATTTTTAGTCATTATAATTGCCTTTCAGTAATTGCTTAGTGAATTAATCTTAGATTTTGGAATCTAAATTACTTATGTGCATAAGCCTCGTCCCATTAATGTTGCTAAATAATATACTTCAATCAAACTGTTCATATAATGTAGTAAAACAGTTTAATTCGTTGTCACTGATCTATTTGGCGAAGGACTTTTCTCTGCAATTCTACACAGAGTGCTGAGCAGAAATTCTGTTCTTGCGGTAGCAGGAATCTGCGTAGGTCAAATCGGATTACAGGATGATTTTTATAATTACTCTTTACATTTTGTAGTCATGTATTTTATTCGTAGCCATTTAAATTTAATTTGTAATCATGCATTTCATTCGTAGTCCTTTCAACTTAGTTCGTAGTCATATATTTCATTCTTTGATATTTCAAATAAATTTGTAGTCATTTCAATTTCATTCGGAGCCCTTTCAATTTAATTCGTAGTCATTTCAAATTAATTCTTAGTTATTTCAATTTAAGGCGTAGTCATGCATTTCATTCGCAGTCATTTCAAATTAATTCGTAGTAATTTAGTCATGCGTTTCATTCGTTGTTATTGATCGATTTGGCAATGGGCTTTTCTCTCCAATTCTATAAAGAGTGCGGTGTGGAATCAAGTTCTTACATGTATTATATAGATCAAATCCAACTAAATAAAAAGAAATGCATAAAGAATGACTTACGTTAAGATTACTCTAATTGCTTATTGTATATTAAATATATTAATTGCTTAACGTAATAACCAGATTTGAATTGGTTGGGCTTGGTTATATTAAAGTCCAGTGTTTAAGCAACACTTGGGCTATTTGGAGGTGGATCTCGTCTAATTTTGAACCGCTGTCAGATGACGAGGGTGAAATCTGAGCTTGACTCCCCTCTCATAATTACACACCACACCAGTATGACGAAATAACTGTAAACAATTAAAAATCTGTGATATTTAAAAAAAGGGATTGTTATAAAATGAATAGGGAAACGTAGAATCACTGCATTTTACAGTGATATGATTGAATTTGGAATAAAATACTTACAGAATTATGTCTGTTAAGAACGGCGAATCAATAATGCAGAAAAAACTCGTCTGATTAATTTCTGTACATGCTTTTCAAATAAAAATTTCAAATTTATTACAAATTACAAAAATTTCTCGTTGGAAAGTTTGTGTATTCGTCTGCTCAAATTTGTTGCATCAAAAAATATTGAGGGTTTTTAAGAGGGAGGACTAGAACGTCTTACACATTCAAATGAAGAACATTACATCCCCGCAGTTCTCACAAACTGACAGAACAAACTAAAACTGTCACGAATCTTTTACTTCATGCGGACATGCTCTGAGACGTCCAGTTCAAAATGCTGACAGGTCAAAGTTTTCTTTATATATTTCTCTCTCTCTCTCTCTCTTCGCTTTGTGAAATGCAGAATGTTTCATTTCAAAAAGATTAGACATGCAATCCAATACTGCAAGTTGATGTAAAAAAAGTCGCAGTTGAAATGACAGTTGTCTATTTTAAAAGACAAAATATCTGAGAAAAAATATTTGAAGTTTATTTTTTTTTTAAATATATAAAAATAATATCATCTCAATCAACAAAACAATTTGCCTCATTTCCTGTTCAAAGAATTAAAAGAAAAGAATTAGCAGACGATAACGATTTATTATCTTTATACTTATTTTTCAAAAACAATATATATTTATACTATTTTTCGAAAATAATGTTTGACCTTTTGATTGTCATAAAATAGAATAAAAGTGTCCATTTGTAATAATAGTCGAACGAAATAAATGAAAAATTATATCTTGCTATCAAAATATAATTTTATTGATGCCACCTCTCAATAATATTGATTAAATTTGAGAAAACAAACGTATTGATCGAATGATAAAGAAAGTTAATTAAAAGGGAAATTAATTTGAAACCCAACAAACTTCATTTCTACGAATAATTTGTTATTCCCTGATAAATCATCGGCTTTGCAAAATTTAAGCAATTTAAAAATCCACAATTTGTTTTCAAAATATGATAAATTAATTAGAGCCCTCATGCGATTTGAAAGTCAAATAACAATTATTTGATTAATTTCGGAGAATAAGGCTACAAGAAACATAAAAGTGGCAATTTTTCACAATTACTTATGCTTAATTTAAAAATTTGGACCATCTTATATTATTAATTCCCAAACAATTGAAAATAAAAACATTCTGTTTGCTCAAAAGCATAGAAAATAGTCATTAATTTATTTTATAACTTAATCGTGTTTATTAGTTATTAAATTATTGAATAGCAACAGTCAAAATATCGTTTGGTAAAATATTTCCATTGTTTAGTTCCATCTGTTATTAAACTGTTGTATGTAATATGTAATCGCCTTTTGAAATGGGGCATTTTTGCCCTTGTAGTTCTGTTGAATCAATATTTTCCATATTACGCTGTGATTTTGAAACATGATATTTTAGCATAAGAAAGATGAAAGCATTTGGCTGTTATATCACATCTTGGTAGGATTTTTTGATTCTTTGTGTATATGTGTGTATGTCTCTGTGTATGAGTGTTTTTTTTCTCGCTCCGTACGTGTTTATGTCTCTGTGTATGTGTATGTTTGTGTCTCTGTGTATGTGTATGTTTGTGTTTTTGTGTATGTGTGTGTTTGTATCTCTGTGTATGTGTGTGTTTGTGTTTCTGTGTGTATGTGTGTGTTTGTGTCTCTGTGTATGTGTGTGTTTGTGTTTCT
>JAPMOQ010054958.1:528134-539668 GCA_026543055.1 Argiope trifasciata | reverse complement strand
TGTGTTTGTGTTTCTGTGTATGTGTGTGTTTGTTTCTGTGTATATTTATCTCTCTCTATGTGTGTTTGTGTATCTGTGTATGTGTATGTTTGTCTCTCTCTGTATGTGTTTGTGCCTCTGTGTATGTGTGTATTTGTGTCTATGTGAGTGTGGTTCCCTGTGAATGTGTTAGTTTGTTTCTATGTTTTTGATTCTCTCTCTGTGTGTTTTTATGCTTTTGTCTGTGTCTGTGTATGTGTTTGTATCTGCGTGTTTCTCTGTGTCTCTCTGTGTTTGGGTTTCGATGTGCGTGTGTCTCTCTGTCTCTGTGTTTGTCTGTGTCTCTGTTTTTGGTTTGTGTGTGTGTGTGTGTGTGTGTGTCTCACTTTATGTGTGTATGTGTCACGCTAAATTCCTTTTTATACAAGATTTATATCACTTTATTTGATTAATTTTCTTCTGTTAGAATAAAAACAAACGTCTTATTATTAAATTTTCATCTTTCAGAATTCATAAAATATTTTAAAAATCTACTCAGAAAAAAGTTTATGAGCCATTATCGCTATTAACATACTTTAAGACAAAAAAGATTATTTAAAAATCTTTGCACAGCAAGTTTGATAAATTCATTTATATGCAAACAATGATTTATAATAAAAATAACCAATAAATTGAAAAAGCAATTTCCTCCTCCAACTTGAAACATTATAGCGTGATTATTTTCACCTTGATGTGTCAATCTTTGTAGTATTATTCTTAAATTTACCCTTAAATATATAACCATGACAACGTGAAACAGTAAAGTATTTTTAAATCCTGACATTCAAGTCTATTCACTAGGTTAATAATACAATTAATAATTTTGTCTTAAAATATATTTCAACATAGTTTTTAACTTATCAAAATTATCTGGAAATAAAAATTATTAATCAATTAGAGATTTTTTAAAACTTTAGATTGGTTTAAAATCGTATTTCTCTAATAAAATAATTCAAATGTATTGTCAGAAAACTAAACTTTCTATCGTTTTTGAAATGCGAATTCTTATTTAAAAGTTATATAATTATTTCCTAATAGACTTGACACACATTAAATAATTATATAGCAAATTTAAAAACTCTATTACTTTCGTGATGCTTTCAGAAAATATATGCCTTTTAAAACAAAGTTTTGGGGGATTTTGTTTTGTAAATTTTGCATGCATTTATTTACGGACATTAATTAACTTCTTCATAATAAATCATCTGTTCATACAATATTTGATAGATCAAAATCTACTTTTTAAAATATTTGATTTAATATTATAACATTAAATGACCATATACCTGTCTAGTTTTTCCTTGTATTGTGAATACAAAAAATGATCCAATAAGTTTTAAAAAAACTTAACCGAAAATTCAAAGATTCAACCACGTGTTTGATTACAAATTTATTTTCTCTTTATTGTAATGTATTACCATTTATCTTGTTCAAATTTTCAATACTATATTTATCTAAACATTTAAGTAATATGTTTTTAGGATATTGGGTAGTATTATAATAAAGCGTGCATCAACTGTAAAAAATCTGACATTAAAATAATCTTGTTTTTTTTTACAATAAAAATACATCCAGAGAATTTTATTTATGGAAACTAATCACTTTTCTATTAAAGTAAAAACCTTACAAAAAAATCCATATCAAAGTATTAAAATCCATAAAAAAAGAAATTATTTCCATTTAACTAGAAAAATAATGAAGTTTTTTTAATTAATTTTGAATAATTAAAAATATAACCTCCTTTAATTGATCCATTTTCAAATTCACTCTTTCAAAAATGCACAAAAACTAAAATGTTCTTTATAAAAAAAAAATGACTGAAATGTCTGCAATGTCACAATTTAGTTAATTATCTTTATTGCGTCTGTATCGCTGCTACCGAAACGAATTGTTGATATCATTCCTAAACGCAATTTTTTTTAGTAATTCGATTATTTTAAAGAAAATTATTAATTTAAATTGAAGAAATAAAAATGGAAATGACCGAAAGTACATTCGGAACTAAGAGAAAAATACATTTTCAGGCAATTTGTCAAATGAATTAGAGAATAATTAATGTGCAGCATTTATTTGCTATTAAAAAGACAAAAATCGTTTACTCTACAAAAATTGTCTGCAGCATTTCCCTATTTGAATTAAAACATAAAAATACTGCAAACGATTTTTTTTGCTTGTTGACTTACAATAAACGAAAAATGCAAATACGAAATCGCAATAAATGAAAATGAAATAAAATTTCGACATTTATTTTTAGCTGTTTACTCTTTTAATTTAATATGACTTTTATATTTATGTTAGCTAAATGTCAGTTAGATATTTGAATATTAAGATTAAATGGCGACTTTTAATTGGAAATAAAATTGTTTTTTAAACATTTCACGACTGAGCTCTGTCTTTTTAAAATTAATTGTGCCTTAAAAAATTATTAGTGAATGTCTGATAAAGTTTTTATATAGTAATAAAAATTAAAAAACTGCGTTTTTCTTAAATAAAAATAACTAAACTACCGAATAAAATCAAAATAATAATTGTTAAATATTTTTTTGTATTTTTCTGATAAATTATTTTTGTCACGAAAACTTTTCTATTATTTTGTATTTAATAAATATTTATTATTTTATGCTTCTTAGAATTTCCATTTTAGTGTAGCTAGGTATACCCATAATATTATATTCACTAAATAATTGTTATTATAAAAAAATGTATTTATTGAATTTTGTTTCAAAATGTAATTTGAATCTTTTGAATCAAAAGGCGTATCAATTTATTCTAACAAAAAAATAATAGAATCAATTTTATATATTAATAAGTAATTAATATAATCAAAAAATTAATATAATCAATTTTTAAATAGATTTAATAATTTAATGGAATGACATGACTACACATGCCATTTAACTTTAAATCACTTTGTAATTATTTTGACATAATGTTCTCATTTTCTGAACGGATTCTCATACTTTAAAATAGTGTTTCATTTTATTTCAGTTATTTATTTAAAATAAGTGAAATGGCCTTAATATGGTTAGCGAAGATGGCTTGTATTAATAAAATAATTTTAATCACATCAATCAATTTTGATGAATTATATATCTTCAAAATAAGGTATTATATAAAAATATAGCTACAATAATTTATTCAAACCTAACTATGCAAACCAAGTGTTAAACCATATATTTTTATTCCCTAATTTATACTTAAATAAAAATTATATAAATCTCAATATTTAAAATAATTATGCAAATTTAAAATAAATAGTATACATATATTTAAAATAAATAGTTTAATAGAACTTGTTTCTCAGTTCTAAGCTCTCCTATAATTTCATAATTTTTTTATTTCATTTGAAGTTTTATTATATGTAAATGTGCCATCAATGTTAAAATAATCTTTTCTTCTCTTTTTGGAAAATGTCTTCAAATCAATACACCATCCCATGTTCTCTAGGAGAAAACAACGCAATTAACCTCTGTCATTGTTCCAATTTTGCCAATTTTTATTTTTTATAAAAACGCATGACTGTAAGACAAATCCCCAGTGGCTATCTGTCTTCTCTCCGGTCTTCACTTTTTAAAAAACAATTCAAAATTTTATTCAATTATTATTTTTAAATTTTAAGCCTGATGTGAATTTAGAAATTAACAATTGGGTTAGATCTTTAATACATAGATTATTTCCCTGTACAACACATTTCATCTTATAAAATGAGTTTATTATTTTCTCGAATGAATCGAATGTTTCCCATATTTGTATATCGGGATTTATTTGTACTTTATTTGCACATTTGGTATAGTATTATGATTTATTTGTATTTTTTTGTATATTTAACGTACTAGGATTTATTTCTATATTTGCCATATTGTGATTTATTCGTATTTTATTTGTTTATTTGGCATATTGGGATTTATTTGTACTCTATATGTATATTTGGATTTATTTGTACTTTATATGTTTATTTGGATTTATTTATATTTTAGTTGTGTATTTTGCATATTTGGATTTATTTCTATATTTGGCCTATTGGGATTTATTTGTATATTTGGCCTATTGATATTTAATTGCATATTTGGCATATTAGAATTTATTTGTATTTTATTTTCATATTTGACATATAGGGATTTATTTGTACTTTATTTGTATATTTTGCTTATTGGAATTGATTTGCATTTTATTTATATATTCGGCATATCGAGATTTATTTGTATATTTGGCATATTGGGATTTATTTGTATTTTATTGGTATATTTGGCATACTTGGATAAAGACAGAACTAAGATAAAACCGTGACTATGAAAATTCTTAATATTCTTTGATTCATAGAAACAAGCGTGAAAATTTAAGACATAAATTTCACAAAAACTCTGTTTTATTTTAATTTCTATTTATATTCTTAATTATTAAAATAAGTTCTAAACTATTATAAACATAATTACATACATTCAGAGTTATCCGATCCATTTATTTAACAGCCAGTATTATTTTCTAAATTTTTAAAGCAAATTTTCTTCTGTATTGCTTCGTTGCATTAATTGAAATCTTTATTTTCCATAGAGTTTTCGTTTCCTTCAAGTTATTATCTGCAAAATCCTAATCTAATGCTTTTTAAATCCTTAGGCAAGGTCCCTGAAATCCGATCTTTCCAAAGCTATTCGATATTTTTGAAGCAGAATAAAAAAAAACTTTCAAATTCCGAATACCAAAAGTAATAATTCCTTTCAAGCTTTAAAATATTCCTTTTCTGCATCTTGCATTTGAATAAACAAATTTGAGCGTTGCTACCAAACGAAATATAACCTAGTTGCATCTTTTCACTTGCTCTGAACTTAATGCAACAACCTGCTTGCCCAAAAGGTGGCGACGTCGATGTATTACCGCGTTACCATGACAACGACTCTCTTGCAGACGATACTTACGCTCTCAAATGAAACTCAGAAACAGTTCATCTTGGAATGCAGAATCCAGATTTCTGCTTTTCTTTGATAAAGAAGTACAAAGCATTTGAAAAAAAAATGAATTGACAAAGATCTTTTTGATGCTTTGAGACACATTTTTCAACATGAGTTTGTATCTCAAGCTTTTCAGAATGCTACAAAAGAAATTGGTAAGCCTTTTATTGAGTGAACTTGCCTAAAGCAGGCATTTTGTTTCGTAGAAGTATTATTGGAACGTGATTTTTAGGAAGTTCAGCCTTATTTGTGTTGAAAGGATAGCAAATCTAAATCTTTGGAATAGTTTTAACAAAATAGACGTATGAATGTCGAATTTATTATAGTCCGAAGTTGAGATAACACGAAGATCTAAGTAATGGAAAATATAACTGATTAAAGTGATTTTTCCAAGACATTCTTGGATATTTTTGAATTTGCAACAATTTGAAGCTCGTAGAAGAATATTACTGTAACATGGCTGTCAATAACTCCATTGTTTCTGGAGTGAAAGAATAGTTAAAATTAAATTTACGCATTTTTTCCTATCAAAATAGACCTGTGAATGTCGAATTTATTATAGCCCTAAGTTAAAGTAAAACGGAGACTTAAATAATGTAAAATATAACTGGCATGAGTGATTTCTCCAAGACACTTTTGCATAATCTCTGAATTTAAAAGAATTGAAGTTCGTAGTAGACTATTACTGAAAATTGATTCTTAATAAATCTATCCTTTGAAAAATAGTAAAAAATACGTAATTTTTCCCTTTCAAAATAGACTAAATGTCGAAGTTATTATAATCTGGAATTAGGATAACTCCGACAATTTTGTGGATGCAAGATTAAACCGGCTTGCGTGGTTTAACAGCAACATTCCAGCTTTTTTCTTAAACGAAGTATTGACAGCTGTAAATACAATAAGTGGTGTTATTATTTATTCTTATTTTTATTTTATTTTTACTTTTATTTTTAGATTTCAGCACAGAATGGCTTGGGATTTGATGTTGTTACTTATGGTACATGTCATAGACAAGCTAGCTTATGAAGTAAAGGATTTTACTTTAACTGGGGACGTGTGGTCTGTTAGATCGCTAGCAATGGACTTCTGGTCAATACTATACTATTTTTAGCTCAACTTTATAGATTGACCCTGTAGCTTGCTGTTTCGAGACCTTCAATAAACGTGCACTTTTTCTACCAGTTTTAGCGGATGCTTATAAAAATAATTCAGTTATTTCTTTGAACGCAGCATCTAAGACTTCCTTCTTAGTGTCCCAGTGATAAACAAGGCTTAGCAGCTTGGTGCTAAAGCTTAGGCCTCGAAAATATCATCCAGTTTACTGATACTATTATGAAGCAGTGCTCCATGCACTTTTAAATGAATCAGAAAGTTCTTTTAGTGATAAAGATAACTGTACAGAAGAGTTTTTTGATGAAAGTTCGCATACAATCTATAATTATATTATGTTCAAACATAATTACTTTTTCTAGCGGCAATGTATTTTTAAAAATTTATAAAATATAATAATATACCATGATAAATATATACATAATTTATAGATTGATTTTTATACAAGTGTTTAAACTGTTTGTTTAAAACAACCTCGAAAACTGTACTATTAAAAAGACTAGTCGATAAAAAAAGGGCCAATTTTACCCATTTTCAATTTTTTTCCACACAAAATAATACACGTGCGGGTTTAATTTACATTACATTGTTTTCCATATACCTTTATATACTGGAAAAATAAGTGATTTAAAAAGTTTAATGTAACATGTTTTGTCAAGAATTTCTTCCATTGTAAGATGTAATTTGAAAAGAAAATGTATGTCCTAACACATTTACATTTTTCAATGATAATATATTTTGAAAAATTTCTAAAACATATCTATATATCTAAAAAATAACTGCAAAATATATTTGCAGTTTTACATTAATACATTCATAAGAAGGTTTAATTTGAGTGTAAATGAAATGTAATCTCCTAGACTGCACCTTCCCAGTTAAATCCTAAAATTTCACCTCCCCAATTGAGGGTTAATCCAAGTTTGTTCGGTAGCTTTAAAATTTAAAGGCTCAGGAGCACCCGAGGGCAGAAGTCTGACTTCTAGCTCATATGAAGATGAAACTCACACACTGATGTGCGCAATCCACTTTTTACAGAGGGTGTTTACTATAAATTCGAACTAAGCTATTAATCGATAATTCAGCAATGAAAATATCAAAATACATTATTATCACAGTCAATCTGATGGGCATAATACTGCTGTATTACATAGGCTGTGAACAAATAATCAATTATAATCTTCCATATTTACAAACATGCAAATAAATTAACCAAAAGTTAAAGAAAAGACTTCAGGTGTTATTGAAAATATTTCAATTATGAATACAACAATAGAAAATAAATAACATTAATTTCAGATAGAAATATCTTGTTATCAAAATTCACCCTCCAACCGGAAATAACAAACGATTTTACAGCAATAATCTAACAATTGAAAAGGAATCGCCAGAAAGATTGTAAATTTGTTAATAAGATCTCGACGAATCGGAGTGTCAGGTATTGTACGGAAAACATCTGCTAGAACCGCTGGAACAAATATTTATAATTTACGTTTAAATGTGGAGGACAAAGCAATGTTCCAAACACTTGCTGAATTGACAACATTTCCTTTTGTTAAAAGGAAAACGATTTACTTTATAGCGCTTCAATAACTAGCGAAATAAATTTAGAATAAATGTTTATATTTTGCCACTCTTTATTGAACTTTAACAAACCACTTCGTTGGATTTAGAAGATGAAACCAAGCACATTTATGAGGCAGAAAATGTAATAAGGAAATTTTGCATTCGAATCAAATGCATTTTTGAATAACCGATGTCATTTATCTAATGCATTAATACACGCAACATTCATTATTCATTATATAAATTTAAACTTTAACTATACCTTGAGTTTTAAAAGGCAAATAGGGATTATGTCAACTCCTTTCTTTTTGAAAAATAAATATTGCGTTAATGTTAATGATTTATATATACAAAAGAAATAAATAAAACAATTTTTAAAGACTAGTTGTATCCGTAAAAAAACGTGTTTTATTTTCAGTAAACATTTATTTAAGTAAAAATGTGTTTTATTTTCGGTCCCAACAAACTTACTAACACAGTTGCCCTTTATTTTTATTTAGTTGTGTCTTTTACAGATAAAATGTTTACTAAACAGTTACCATTGATTGTTTGTTTTTTTCAAATATGTAATATACAGAGAGGAAACATAATAAGTGTCAAAAAGTTTGAGCTTCCATGTTTTTAATGAATCTTTCCGTTTTATATTTTACTCAATGTAAAAATAAATGTGGGATATGATGTCTGTCTATCTGTCTTTGGGCATGGCATGGATGAAATATAAATCACTTAAATGTTTTTTAATCTTTAAAGCAAATTTTTACATATTTCTTTTAATATTCTGAATGAAATGTTGGGAAATAATGAAACAACTGCAAAATTGAAAAATGCATGAAATTTGGTGATCTGTTTTGTGTCTAAAATGTTGATTCTTACATAACTTTGAACATAATGCACAAGGAATTATTGTCGACACCTAAATAAATGAATGAAATTTTATACACAGTATTATCACCTAAAATGCAGATGTGTATGAAATTTTGAAACAAATCTGTTGAAGGACGAATTTACATCAAAATAACTGAAATCTGATATATGACATTGTCTCTAAAATTGTAGTAGTGGATTAAAATTTGGTTCAATTGTATAGGAAAAGTGCCTTTTTGTAAGCAAAGTCTGTTCCCTTGCCCATTATATGAAGCAAAGGACTCTAATGGGCAGAAATGTTGTAAATAAAATCTCAAGAACTTGTGGCATACCATTTTGTATCATAGAACCAAATTTTTATTCGATGATATGTATTGCATCCATACTTTAATAATAAATTAGAAAGTTTTGAAGAGACCACTAACGCTAGTTGATAAGGTCATCTTACATGGTGACACTTTTATGTAACACCGACATCTGAACACTGCAGTTCGGAATAATCCGAGTTGGGGAGATGTATTAAATTTAAAGTTTTATGGGCCGTCAGATGATGTGTATTTTTATGTTTCCTTCTGTTTCCTTATTAACGAGATAACTAGAACCCCAAACTAAACTCAAAAAACTCAGAAACTCAATTTATTATATGCTTTTTATAGAAATACTGTACATCTTTGTATAAACTGGTCAAAGAAAACAAGCTGATACTATTTTTTTTAAAAACTAATATATCAATTACAATCACTATATTAAGCGAAATAAACAAAAAAGAAAATCAATTTCACTATTAGTTTTTTTTAACTTCAGAGATTACTTCATGAATGATAGGTCATGCGCTGTTTACTTTCTTATATACGAAGTGTAAAAAACGCATTGTAATCATAAAAAAAACTTTAAATTCATAATTTTATGGTAATTTTGGATTTCAGTTTTTTTCCAAGTCCAAGAAACACCTTTTGGCACTATGCCTGCATCAGAGATTGCTCGAAATAGCATTGAATGAAGATTTCTGGAGTTTAGCTTATGATGTTTACGCCAAAGTTTTAGATTTTCATAAAATTTTATCAAATATACTTTTAGGAAAAAATATGTCATCCAGGCTGTTCGAATATAACTACAAAAGAAAGAGGGACAGAGGAAAAAATTGGATGTATAGATTTAACATATAGAGCGTAAAAACACCTATCAATTTATGTGCCAAATCGAACAAGGAATTCTGTAGGTTTGCCTGTACTTCCAGAAACATATTAATTGGATGATTCAAAAAACAAGACTGACTGATGATAAGTATCAATCAGCATCAATCTTGTATCAATCAGATTGATTCTAATTGACAATCAGTAAGGTATACTTTTAGGGTATACTTTTGCATGCATATAAATACAATGGCTTATGAACAAAGATTTAAATAAATGAAATTATATATGTTAATTTATTTTACAGTTGTAGTTTTGATATGAGTTGGTCTGAGGACTAAAAATGATCGAAAATGCATATTCGCACCATAAAGTTTTTAAAAGCCTGAGGTACTTTTCTCTTATAGGGAGCAACGAAAACATAACCAAATAATCTTTAGTCCGAAAAAGTGAAAAATCGCCAAAAAATGTAAAATTACTTCAAATTTCACATTCAAAGAAGTTTTCAAAGCGGGTTTTTTTTATATTGGCGACATTCGTTTTTTCATTTACTTCGCTTGTCGAATTGACTCATTGTTGGCTAACATTGGCGACATCTTGTGCCCGTATGACAGAAAAGTACCAAATATAGATTCATTCCGAAGTTCTTTAATTCATAAATATCCTTCACCAGTGTTATACAAAGATAGATGAGAGATAGTTTACAAATTTGTAAACTATCTCTCATCCAAGGTTTCTTTTTTTAGACTTTTTCCAAGGTTTACATCTTTATTCAGACAGGAGTATAAAACCTATATTGAAGAGTATGCGAGTAAGTTACTGGAATCCTGCCCAATCAGTCTAAATCACCCAAATATGGTACATATTGTTACGGAATTCACATACATAGGTTTCGTTTAGTGTAGTAGGTTTATGGTGTGAAAAACACAATTAGTAGTTCTTTGTAGGAAAACAACGTGACATTTATTTGCACGAAGACAGCACAGCACAAAGGCGGCAATTATTTACAGACGATAACTTTGTACAGCCGAGACGAATACACAGGAAAGCATACAGCAGTACTCTAAAGCAGACAGTAGCACACAAATAGAAATTGGGTAGTGACAACTACCACAGCATACAAAACGGTGAGACAGAATTCAGCAGGAGAGAAGGTTCTCGGTTTTTTTCTCTACTGTCTCTCCAGACGACTGAAACTTCAGCTGTTTTTTCTCGCTTTCATTGCAAACTCATTAATTCAATTCCCTACTACTCTACAATCCAGAACTCCTCACAGCTTGAAAATGCCGTCCTTTCACAGATCCCAGGTGGCGGGACAAGAAGCTAAGTTCTAGATTGGCTCTAGACCAATCGGGACGTATCTGGACATCTATCGTTTCGTAATGGACGGCTTGACAAAATACTGGAAGTTTCGAGAATTATCCATCTTGTCGCCAAAATCAGCAAATTCGAAGCCAATTCTCCATACAGTCACCAAATTCTGAAATTTTTTATTGGACTACTAATCAACATCTAATACACATGACTGTCAATCAGTCTTTCTTATTATAACATTATTTGAGCAAGGAAGCAAAATTAGTTTGTAACATTATACATATATTTGGGTATGTACCATTGAAAGTGATAATTTTTGAAAATTTAATTAATTAAAAATTGATTTCACCTTTTGCTCTTTTCTGTAAATTTGAAAACCCTCAAGTCTTTTGAAAGTATTATTGTACAAATAATACTTATTTGTAATAACACTTTTTTTAAAAAATTGACTCTTAATTGAAGTTATATTTTTACTAAATTTTGGAAGTAATTTGAAAATATTATTTGTCAAATTTCCAAAAATAAATTATACTGTTGCTTTGAAATTCCAGCCGCTTTCATTGCCAAAATTTATGAAAAATTTGAT
>JAPMOQ010054958.1:494801-511998 GCA_026543055.1 Argiope trifasciata | reverse complement strand
GTGTGTGTGTGTGTGTGTGTGTGTGTGTGTGTGTGTGTGTGTGTGTGATATTTTAAGATCTCACTAAACCCAAATTAATTTCCAAAGTTTTATCTTAACTTAGTCCATATTAAATTCAGTCTAAACTATTCTCTTATTTCCTGATCCCATTCCACTTTTTGGTATTTAATTAATACAACAAAAAGCTCTGTAAAAATACTTTCGTCAGCTGTTTAAACGCTCTGAGAGAAGGGATAAAAATTCTTTGATCTAAATAAATTTTTCTTAAAAAAAATCCTATTACTCCCTTGCTTTTAAACGACAAGTGTAGTAAATTCCTACCAAAATAACACAAATTTAAAAAATTGCTTTAATACTTTTATTCAATCTTAAAATATTTTTAGATTAAATGCCTAATTTACTAAAATGGAAGATACAAGATTATTCTTTATATCTGTGTTTTTTTTCCTTTTAATTAAGGATATAATAACCTACAGGTTAATTAAGGATGGAATAGCAACTAAAAAAACCCTTTTGACTTTTTTTCGTTGAAAAATTATGATACCACGATCACTGAAATTCCTTTGTTAGTCTTACTGTCACTGTCCGGACTTTAGCAAGATCCATTTCTTAATGAAAACTTTACCCGACTTAAATAATTCCTCAAAGAAGAAAAAAATAAGGGAGAGGGGAGATTTCTGAAAGAAAATTATATCGCTCAGACTTTCCCCCACTCTTTTAATGGACTTCCATTCTTCAGATTACAAAAGAAAAATTCCCTTGGCAGAAAAAACCGGAAAAAAGAATTCCAACCTTATTTAAGTTTTAACACATCCGCGACTGAAAACGCGACATGCTTTCATCTGAATATCCGTCAGTCATTCATTTTTTATCGTTGCCAAAATACAGACTATTTCTCTATGGCTCACTCGGAAAAAGCCATTATTCCATTTCTTTAACATTCCTTGTGAGTGATTCTGAAAAAAAGGGGAAAAAATGGTACAGGATTTGGCTGGCAAGTACTTATCAAAGTTCTCATATCTAGAGAGCACTTTCTAAGTTACTTTTTTTCATATTTCATTGATGAAATCTTTTTCCTTTTCGATCGTGAACTTGATAGGTTTATTTATAGTTGTTCTATTTCTGTAATTGATCGACTGTATGTCATTTTGTTGCGGTATCGTCTCCGCTGAGAGTGAAAAAGATTGAAACTTGACGGTCGAAGGCCGTATCGCACACACCCTTTCTGTCACTTTTACTACTATGAATTATATCGTTCCTATTACTTTTACTACTATGAATTATATCGTTCCTATTACAGCTTTTGTTTTGCTATCAGCAAAAATGTGATTTGGAAAGAATCATGTGTAAAGGAATATAAAATAGCAAAGAAATGAATAGCAATATAGAATGTTAACCTTTTAAAAAATAACTGCTTTTCCTCAAAATATATATGGAGCCATATATTGTATTTATTGAAGAAAAGGGCAAAAGGTCCTTAAAAAAATTTAAAACTCTAAAAATTAAGCAAAATAAAAATGGTTTGAATACTTAGTATCGATAAGTCATGGAATTTTTTTTTTAAGATAAGAATTTTTTTTTAAAAAAAACAGCCTACAGGTAGCGTTTTATACATAAGTGAAATAAAAGCACACAAATAACAAAAATATTGTTACTAAACTATTTAATATTGTAATATATTTTCCAAGTGTTCACCACCACAGGTAATAACACAATGTTTTATTTATAACACATTGCCCACACTTATATGTTATTAATAACACATTGTGTTATTCCCTGTTGTGTTGTGTTATTAATAACACATTGTGTTATTCTCTGTTGTGTTGTGTTATTAATAACACAATGTGTTATTCTCTGTTGTGTTGTGTTATTAATAACACATTGTGTTATTCTCGTGTTGTGTTATTAATAACACATTGTGTTATTCTCTGTTGTTTTATTAATAACACATTGTGTTATTCTCTGTTGTGTTGTGTTATTAATAACACATTGTGTTATTCTCTGTTGTGAGGTGTTATTCTCTGTTATGTTGTGTTATTAATAACACATCGTGTTATTCTGTGTTGTGTTATTAATAAAACATTGCCAACGGCAAAGTGTGGCATATCCAGCTATACACATGAAAGGATCGGCTTGTTGCATTTTTCAATCCTTACAGATTAAATAGATGGGACGGATTTAAATTTTTGCTTAGATAAAAATCCACTGGTGTCAGATCTGTTGATCATACAAAATTGACTTCTGATAATTGTCCGTGCACTGCTACACCAATGCTTCCATTCCGTTTGAAATGCTCTCTGAACGTGTCTGACTTAGAATTGGTCGTCCAGACTTTAGACCATCCTCCAACGTTCCAGTTTTTTTTACATCATTGAACAAGCCTTATGAGGTCTACCACTGTTCAAGATCCTTTCTCATTTGTCTGAAATCTGAATTCATGCAGGGCAACAGTTGTTGATTCTTGTTCAAGTAAAACAGCTTCACCAATAGTTTTTTTTCCACTTACCATCCTTGATCGATTTATCAAGAACTAGCTTGAGAACTTGTTTTGGATCAAGAGCTTAAGTATTTATATCCGCCTGTCTCATATACATACACACACAACACCGCTGCATGCCTCTGCAACTATAATCCTCTGATTATTTAAACACTGTAATGAGCATGAAATGGGATATACATGCAAAGATGCTCTTGTTCTGTCCATCCCTGCGACTATTGTTCGACATCTGACATTTATTGATTGAAATTTGGTTAGAGATTTTAATATTGGATAAAAGAAAGCCAAAAGCCATGAGCTTTTTGAATTTCAAATGGGAAGTGGATTTGGCTTGTTAAGCTAACTATCAGAGAAACTGAAAACTAGTGCTAATTTATATAAGTAAACTAATAGTTTGTTTGGAATTATATGATTTTGAAAAATAATATCCAAAGTGTTAACATAAAGACTAGATACGAGGTCAGAAAAAAGGAGAATAGCAACGCACACACACACAAAAATACAAATATACATAAACGCTATGTACAAACGCATAGATGAGTGTAGAGTGTTACTCTTGGGAATAGTGGTCATGGAATCTAAATAGATTCTAATAAATAGATCTTGGTTTTCTTCGAGAAGACGATCATTCTTTGAGTTTTCTTCCTGGATCCTTGGGAAAAAGCAACGGAGCCGAACCAAACTCATTCTAGTTCGGATGTTGGTTTGGTCATGTGGAAGGAAGAAGTCAGCATGCATTCTGTTGCATAGTCGACCGACGTGGCATCAGGATTTCCGCAAGGACATGATGCATTAGTCATATGTATACATGCAACTAAGTCGTTCACACCAGCGACATCTGTCGACTGTTTTTTTTAATGTTCTCCCTTATCTTAAAATAATTGTGTGATCTATGAATGCTAAACCTGCAAATCGTGTTTAATTTTGGCTTTGGCTTTCAGGTTTTATGAATTAAAAATTTTTTTAAGACTTTTTACACCATTCTCAATATAGTATTTAAGTACAACGCAATCAAACTTCTTTTATCAACTCTTCGTTTTTCTTTCATTTCTCTCACTCTCAATAAACACATTAGTCTGAAGAGAAAAATAGCTGCCATCTCATTAAAGATACACTTTAAAACAGCTCTCATATCATATCTGATTAGTGCATTTCTAGCAGGAAAAAAATAAGAATTTATTTTAATTTTATATATGCTGAAGATTTGATACAAATGTATAATTGAATGAATAATTTAACTTAGGTACTATGAACGACATAAACATTATTCTTTTCGTTTCGTTGCTTATCCTCTTGGGTTGAACTCCAATTCAAACCAAATACAAGAAATCAAAAAGAGGAATGTAATAGTTTCTAAAGATAAGGATCCCTGATCACCTGAGGGCAGAATTCTGACTTCTAGTTCATATGAGGATGACATTCATATGCTCGCTTGCGCGACCACTTTATACAGCGAGGCTTTTTCATATATCTCTTAGATAGAAAGCCGGGTAAAGAACAGTCATGCCCAAATCAGGACTCGAACCCAGGGCGCCTAGCTCATGGGGAAGACAGGCTACACCTAGGCCAAGACGCCTGCATGCTTCTTGTAAGGGAAAAATCGTTTCGTTGATTTTACCAAGGGGGAAATTTTTTTCTTAGATTTTAGTAAGGGGAAAAAATCGTTTCGTAGACTTTATAAAGAGGAAAAATTCGTTTCGTAGATTTCACTAAAATATAATATTTAAAAATGTAATTAACTAAAAAGGAACAGATGTATAGAGATTTAAAATGTTTATGTTCTTATTATCGTTGAGGAACAAAGAAATTTTTAAATCCTTTAAAAGCAGCATAGTAAAGTGATAAACGAAACAAATGGTAAATTCCAGATTTTAGTCCGTTCAGTTGTTAATGTTTTCTTTTCCCTTAAAAATTATTTCACCATTAATATTTACAAGCTAACAATTTGTAGGAAAGTGCCAAAAAAATATTTCAGATAATAATTATAATTATCTTTACACATTATTATAGCTCAATTTCTTTTTTGTTCCTAATTAGGGAAGTTCATTAACGTTTTCGTTCACTTCTTCATATGGAAGTGATTTGAAATTCCTTACGTATATGTGTTCCCGAAAAAAAATAGTTTTACATTTTTTATCAGTTATTGAGTAAATAAATTTTTATCCTTTCTGCTGGCGCTATCTGGTCATGAATTAAGAAAAATTAAAGATTTCATAGCATTTAAAATAATGAATCCCACATTAAAAATTAAAATTCAGAAAATAGTTAAACAGATTCATCTCACCTTTTTAATACAATGAATTAAAATATTTTTAGCAATATCTTGATTGCTACTTACTAATTTTAGGGTTCTACATCAAATTCTAGAATTTTTAATAACATCTTTTTTCAAAATATATTTTCAAAGTAAAACCTTTTAACGCTGTGACATTGAGTGCAGTTTCCTAATATTTTATTTAAGTACTAGCCGCCTTTGGCGACCAGCTGGTTCGCCATATGTAAAGCATTCTAAAATTTTCAATTAAATCACATATTCATTAGCCTTGAAGTAATTCCGGGCATTGATTGGCCTGAAATTAATATTTTCTTTAAGATGATGGACGGAAAGTTCTAAAAGTACACCTTTTCCTAATAATATTCTTTAATTTTATAAATTAGTCAGTTTTAACCATAGGTTATGCTTCCAAAATATTAAAAAAAATTCGATGATGTTGCCAAATATTAAATATGTTTTTTTAAAGAAAGTGAGAAAGGGGAAAAAAAGTATTAAATTAATGATACAGATATTGCAAACGATTACATAAATATGCCATTAAGTCGGGATTTCAATGCATATCCTGTCTAAATTCAATCAGCTTTACCGTAAACAAAGAAGATTTATTGAGCTAATGATATAGATATTGCAAACGATTGTAGAAACCTTTGCTTTGCATTTATTTTTTAAAGGAAATATCACATTTTGTATTTCTTTTATTTTATCTAGTCACGTGCTAAAAAAACATGTTTAAAATATTTCTTTAAAAATAGAAGCTTAAGTTATACATTAAAACACTGATACCATTAGAAGGCTAATTTTTTAATCTTTAAATTGATGTAAAAATCATGTTTGTGCAATCATAGTTTCGGAAGTTATAGCTGAAAAACGTCGAAATTTCGCTTAAATTTTAATTAATTCAAATTCTAATTAAAAATTCGAAAAAAGGGCTCCTATGTGCACATTCCGGACCTCCAAGGTATACATGTACCAAATTTGGTAGCTGTAGGTCCAACAGTCTGGCCTGTAGAGCGCCAACGCACAAACACACACACACACACACACACATTGAGCCTTATTATAAGTATAGATATAGATTTCTTATTTTTTCATATTAAGGCGACATGGCACTCAAAACATCATCGAAAATTCAATTTCTTTTCATATAATGTATTGAATTTTTTTAAATGTACCCACAAAATGTTTGAGATGTAACTTTATTTTTGATTAAGTTATTGAATTTTTAACACATGATTGGTGAATATGAATTATGTTACCACGCTCACTTTTCAGATTCAAACACCTATAAAAAAGCACATTTAATAAAAATATTGCCAATTTACTAAAATCTTGCATCAAATGAGCTATTAGAGAGATGTATTCATTGCATGACACAAAACTCTAATGAGACTCTCCACAGTGCCATTTGGAGTGGATGCCCAAAAGTTACAAATACATCTATCAAGCAGAACAGAAGAAACATTTAATTCAATTTTGCTATGCATATTAATTTTTAATGGGGTTAAGGTAACGATTTTCGAAGTTTTGCTCCTTCATTAATTTTATTAATTTCTTAATAATCTTCAGTATACAAATATAATATTTTGTTTCAATAAAAATTTGAATTTTTTACAGTTAAACAATTTAGAATAACTTGAAACTTTGTAAAAGTTACAAGTAAATTGAACAGATTTTATACTACGATTTACATTTAAATGGATTTTTCTACATTTTATGTATTTTGCTTATATACAGCATTTCGAAAGCCTGAGGCATTCGCAAAAATGGTGGTAGACGTTTGAATTTTTTTTTAAGTTCAGATATATCCGTTTCATAAAACTTAGTAAACTTTAAGGTGTATAGTAAATATTATTAAAATGTTCAAAGTTAGAATGTTTTTTTTTCCTTTTTTAGAATTTTTAATGTTTTTTACGATACAAAAATTATAAAAAATTCATTACTATTAGGAAAAGGAAATCCATACCAAGTTTTATGTAATATATTAATAGATACCTTGAAAAAATGGAAAAAAAATCTTCATATTAAAAAAACCTTAGAATTTTAAATAAAATTCAAAAGTTTTGATAAAAACTTTTATTAAATTCTTTCAAAAAATGTTAAGAAAGAGTTACTGAATAACTTTTTAGATATTAGGTTGTTCGGAAAGTAATTTCGTTTTTTCCTGACAAAGGATTTAATTGCATTTTTCGCACCCAATTTTATACTTAAACCGCAAAATCATTTTATGTTTTAAGAGCTGATATAGCAAGGCTTGAGTGTGAAAAAGTGCAGCTGATTCTTCGCAGTAGTTTCTGGATGGTGCCCTTTTAAATATGGAGAGCAATAAACAGCATTTTCGTCATTTTTTTCTTTTTTGCTATAAAAGGTAAAAATGCTGTTCAAGCCAGAAATAAATTAGCCAATATGTGTGGAGAAGATGTGTTAACAGTACATCAGTACCAGAACTGATTTGCAAAATTTTTCCTTCAAATGAGGAGGCCAAAAACCACCTCGATCAGTTTTTTTTACAGCAAAGACCAAAACTTTTATGAGCGTGTAATCATGTTATTACCAAAAGGTATTAGACCAGAATGGCAAAAGGTATTAGACCAGAATGGCAATTTTATAATTTAATAAATAATTTATTCATTAAACGAAAATTTCTTCTCATTTTGGCACAAAAATACGAAATGACTTTCCGAACGACCCAATAAAATAAAAGTAAAACATAATTTTAAACATTCGAGTTGGAAAAAAAAATCTTTGAGGACCGTATCATCTTAATATGGTTCTAAAACTAGAAAAACTAATGTTTCAACATGGTGATATGTTGCGATTTAGTGATATTTGAATAGATGCAGTATTAATAATTATATTTAAATCTCATATAATCAATTTATGATTATTGAAAATTGATCCTAATAAAAGATAAAATAAGTTGATGATAAGTATTTGAGTGCATCAGATTATTTAAATTCGGTTTAAAGCTTCTTTGGAAATATACCATTACTCCTCCAAGTGAAGCGAATTGATATCGAGAAAAAGATCGCGAGTTGGATTTGTGAAAGTAGAATTCTATTTTTGGATGAAACTGATTTTGCATATACGTGAGAAGTTTTGATAATAGAAAGCAAGAGCCAAGAAATAGAGGGGATTCGAACAAAGAATGAATTGTATCAAATACATAGTTATAAAACAGCGCATACTAAAATAAAAACTGCATAAATATAGAATAAGTTGTTGCTTAAAATTCAGTCATCTTACCTGACAACTACACAACTTGTCTCTCGGATAAAATTTCTTCATATATAGATTATAATTTTTGCTTTTTCGTAGAAGAAACATACAAATTCAAAATATTGTGATTGTTGAAAGAATTATACGTTATAACTCTAACGAATACATCTAACATACATCTAATTATACATCTAACGAATCTCTACTTTAAAATTAACTTAAAGATATTTTTTTGGAATTATGACCGTCAGTGTGTTTGTTTGTGATCTTTAAAATTCAAAACTGCTTTGAGCTAGATGGATTAAATTTCATAGAGAAATTTAACAGAAATAATTTTATAGATTCATATAGAATTTTGAAGGAAATTTATTCGGAAGAAACCCGTCTGTTCGCCGGTAAGATAAGAAGTGATTACAATAACTATCGAACGTAAAAAGCTAGAATAAAATGAAACAAACTTATAAAATTGAACGCGAATCACATTTCGGAAATAATTTGACAAAATTTAGAATCCATGTTTTTAAATATAATGCTATATATTTAAAATAAAATATAAAATATAAGTTTAAATATAAGTACAAAGAAAATGTAATAATAGTCCAAAAAATTCGAACTCGAGATTTTGACGAATCTAAACATTTTTTACCTTTTTCAATTCGAAAAACACATTTTTAGAAAAAAAATCTATCGTCTGGCCATAGCAAAGATAACTGAAAAACGCTTTGAGCTTGACGGTTAAAATTCGATATACTATCAGTACAGACAAATTTTGTTTATTCAAATTCAGTTTAAGACAAATTTTGAGTAAATTTGATTTACAGAAAATCCTTCTTTTTGGCTATTCGAATATAAATTAATATAACTACAAAAGGAAGAGAGCTAGGTAGCTACGATTCGGTATTCAGATTTAATGTCTATAGTGTAGACAAATATTAAATTTTGACCAAATCTAACAAAAGGTTTATTGTTTGGGGATAAGTACTTCCAGAAACATATAAATTCAATAATTCAAAAACACTTTGACTTACATGCATCAATTTAATATGCGATTTTGTGTAGTTTTGTAGTTTATAATTTATTTGTATTATTTTGTAGTATATAGTTTATTTGTATTTAGCAAAAAATATAAATGTAGTTTTTTGCTAAATTTCTGTTTTGATTGGTCGGAATATTTTTTATCTGGAACGTAAATTAAATTTTGGGATATTATAGTCATTCCAGGTATCAATTGTAAAATAACTCACCAAATATCATTAGATAGCGGTAAGGCAGATGCAGTTTGGTTGGTAAGGCACTGAACTCGCTTCCCTTAAGTTGTGAGTTCGAACCTCTCTGGAAAAAGGATCTCCGCTTGTGTGGTGACTGGCGCGCCTTTAAATCTCTCATAGTCCACTCACTAAGTCCTCCATGTCAAGAGTAATACCACTGAGAGCATTGGTTCAGAGGTGATCGTTCTCTGATCCAAATCTAAGTTACAATATGTGAATGAGTGAATAAAATGCTTGAATGAAGTCCGCCCCGTATAAAGGTTTGTGATGTGTGAATAGCTAAGTCATAATCTTGATTCTAGTTGACACTGCTGAAATAATAAGATACACTCACTCAGCTTAAATAAGGGGAAAATAACTGTCAGCAAGACTGTGAAAGTGTCGTAAGTCACAACAACAACAGATAGATTTTAAACAAAAATAGTTAATTTACACTAAAATTTAAAACCGTTACGTCAGAAAAATCCCTAAACAAACACAAGATGTACTTTTGGTTACCATTTTTAGATTAAAAAATAATTTGCTTTTATCAGTGTTATTTTTCGTGAATTTAAATCCAAAATCAGAATTCTTAAAGTAGATGTGAGTAAGTAATTTATATATATAAAAATTTTAGAAAGAATTTTTTTATAATATTCCGGGAAGAATTTCCAAAAAAATTTCGGACTTATTACAAGTTCATTAAAGATAAATTTATGAATTATGCTATTGATGTTTATTCGATGATATGATTATTGACATGGTTCTTTCTTATTTCACATTGTAAATTTCTTAGAATCCGACAGATGGCTCTCTTTATAATCTAATGATGGTTTAATAAGAAAATTCCACTAAATAATCATATAAAATGTCTTCAAAATCGAATTCGTTAGACTTTTTTTTTCTTGTGAGATTATGGAATATCGTGTATTATTTATCATTCAGCATATTAAAGCTGATATTTAATTTATGAATCATCAAAATCTTCCAAATATACAGAGTAAAATTGCAGACTCGATTGAACAACTTATGCGCAGAAAAAAGATTTCAAGTTCAGATTTCTTGACTTTAAATGTTCATATTCTTAAATTATACATCAGTAAATAATTTATTTATAAATATTAGAGAAAAGAAACTTCTGTCTTTTTGTGGAGAGCATCCAAGAGTTCGAGCACATATTACAAAATTATGTAATACTAGACGCCTTTGGCGACCAGCTGGCTCACCATGAGTAAAAAGTTCTAGAATTTTCAATTAATTCAGATATTCATTAGCCTTGAAGTGATTCCGGGCACCTGAAAATAATATTTTCATTAAGATGATGGGCGGAAAGTTCTAAAAGATCACCTTTTCCTAATGATATTCTTTAATTTTACAAATCAGTCAGTTTTAACCATCGGTTATGCTTCCAAAATATTAAAAAGGTTATTTTCGGTGATGTTGCCAAAATATTAAATATGTTTTTTAAAGAAAGTGAGAAAGGGAAAAAAGTATTGAATTAATGATACAGATATTGCAAACGATTACATCAATATGCCATTAAGTCGGAATTTTAATGCATATCCTGTCTAAATTCAATCAGGTTTACCGTAAATAAAGAAGATTTATTGAGTTAATGATATAGATATTGCAAACGATTGTAGAAACCTTTGCTGAAAGTTGCATTTCCTTAGATTTATTTGGCGATGATAATTTTTTTTATTTGAACTTCCGGCATTCTTTTATTTTATTCAGTCACGTGCTAAAAAAATAGTTAAAATATTTCTTTAAAAATTCATTAAAAATAGAAGCTTAAGTTATATATTAAAACACTGGTATCGTTAGAAAGCAATTTTTTTTATTTTTAAATTGATGTATAAATCATGTTTGTGCAATCATATTTTCGGAAGTTATAGCGGAAAAACGTCGACATTTCGCTTAAATTTTAATTAATTCAAATTCTAATTAAAAATTCGAAAAAAGGGCTCCGAGGTGCACATTCCGGACCTCCAAGGTATACATGTACCAAATTTGGTAGCTGTAGGCCCAACGGTCTGGCCTGTAGAGCGCCAACACACACACGCACACGCGCGCACGCACGCACACTCGCGCACGCGCACACACACACACACATTGAACTTTATTATAAGTATAGATAACTTCGAAAAGTGTTATGGATATTTCTTTTGTGAAGGGGTTATTGACATGGTTCTTTAAGTTTTATATCAGAGTATCGTAAATTTCCCAACATCCGATAAATGGCGCTATTTGTGAGCTGATTATGATTTAATGAGAAATTTCCACTGACAAATCATATTTTATTTATTCAAAATTAAGTTTATTCGATGTTTTCCTTGTTGGATTACGGAAATATAGTGAAAATCAGATACCTTGTATTATATAAATAAGATTCAGCGTGCTACAGTCAAGCAAAATATTCCAAATATACAACATGAAATTAAGAATCTATTTTATATCCTATGATAATTAAAAAATATCAAATTGAGATTTCTTAACTTTAACCGTTCTTGAGCAAGTAATTATATACATTTTGTTTTGATTCTTTACAATCTAAACAGTATTTTTCGGACATCCTGTATTAAATTATCCCACAGGGTGATCAACGAACAAGCCCTGATTTTAGAATTAAATATCTCTACAACAAAGATAGATAGAATTATGTGGTAAACTGTACGTTTATTAGCAAAACTGTAAAAATGCTGTAAAAAAGTTTAGAAAATTTAGTTTCGAAAATCGTAAATAGATGGCTCTCTAATCACAATGCCCATAGACGCTTTCAGTGTGACTGACTTCGATCTGACTCCTTGTGATTTCTTTCTGTGGGGAGCATTGAAAGACACTGCCTATAGAAACAATCCTGTCACCCTAAATGAGCTTGAATCGTTGATTGGTGTTGCATATGATTCCATTTCCGTTAAAAATTGCAAGCTGTGATGTGAAATTTCATTGTTACGCCACCTCATTGTTTCGAATGGTGAACATTTTGAAAGAATTGTATTTTGATTGTAAAGACAGCATCACTTTGTTTGTTTTTTAAAGACTGCTTTCAGAAAAAGAGTTTTCAGCGCCTTTCAGAGCGCCTTCTTTTAACGGTTTTGTAACTAAATTTTCTAACTTACGTACACTATTTTTACAGTTTTGCTAATAAACGTACAGTTTATCACATAATTATATCGATCTTTGTTGTAGAAATATTTAATTTGGAAATCAGAACTTTTTCGTTGATCACCCTGTATTATTAAACATAATAATATATGTATTTCGTATCTTAACGTTGCGTGGTGTTCCTTGCTTGAGAATTGAAGGGTTTCGGGTTCGTAGCCCGATAGCGCTGAAGTTCAGCCTTGCAAACTGGTCAGGTGAACGGTAATTTCTGGTGCGGTGCACGTTAATTCACGGGTCTGGTGCGGGTTGTCGGGGTCAAAATTCCCCCCGCTGATGTGGTATGGAAAGGGAGTAAGCTCAGGTATTGTCCTCGTCACCTGACTGCACTTCAAATCTTCGCGGTAAGTCCCTAAATAAACCTATGGTTAATTTAAAAATGGGACGTTACCCCATTAACTGTTTTATTTTCTTTACTATCTAATAGGATGGATGGTTAGTGGTATTTAGTGGCGCCAAATTTCACCATACTGTGCCAATCATATGGTTTGTATTTGCCTGGAATTTTTGGCGCAAGAGCAATGACTAATCATATGTTTAAAATATAAAAAGCATTTTTATGTAAAAATCTGTAAAATTAGAAACTGATTAATAAAATTTCAAATCCATGTATCAGAACATTATAAAAAATTGGCAACGAATAGGAATTTTAAATGAAATGATAAAAACCAATAGCTTTTAAAAATACTATCTAATAGGATGACACCTTCTATCTTCAGAATGTTTGCGTAATTTAATTCAAATGGAAATCCATTGAATGCTTGTCTAATCTATGTAGTTGAAGTAATTTTAATATTGAATTATAATCGTTCTGAATGGTTTATTTTTTGCTTGCAACTATCAAAATTCGATAAATCAATACACGTATGGCATTCGGGCAAAACGGTTAAGAGATTAATATAACTAAACTAATCTATTCTTAACAGCACGAACATTAACAGAGCCTTCGTCTATAAACATTAAAACCAACCTCAACTGCAACAACTCTTTGGCCCGTTGCAGATTAATATTCGCTGTAAAATTTTTCAATTCTTCAGTTTTCGGAACAGAGAATATGATCTCCCAGCAAAACATTCCAACTTATTAAAAGTTCTGAAATTGCATTAGCGGATTCTGTGCGATCCTCTTACATTCCAAGCATAAAGAAAATCCGGAAATTGCTCGGAAATCAATTTTCCCGAATCCAATTTCGAACATGAAACCGACGGGAAAAAATTCATTTACGGCGACGGAAATAAAAAGGGGGAAATCTACATTATCAGAGTAAAATAAAGACTTGGAACTGTAACGACTTATGACGGAATGAAAAGTACGAAAATGCAATTCTTTTAAATGATAATTTATCACAAATGAACCAACAAAAAATTCCTAGATTGATTTGGTCTTGCCTCATGTTCTTCTTCACAAACCGAATTTAATAATGTTCAGTGAACAAAAAAGTTATGAAATTGAAATAATTTAAGGCTTAATTTCATTTTTAATTACCACTATTGAAATTTAAATGTATGAAATTCGATTAGTATTTACTATATATATAATCAATGTTAACAATTACTATTGATAGTCTTATTAAGGTGGATCATTGATGATGTAATGTAAATATGTGTGTGCGTGTGTATGTGCTCACCTGGACGTGTGTGTGTGAGAGAGAGAGAGAGTGCGCTTGTGTGCGTGCGTGTATGTAGATATAACAATTTCAACTATAAATTAATTTCCATAATACCTACAAGTTACAAAACGAAAAAATAACATATAGTGATTTTAAGCTAAGAGTGGCAATAAATAAATAACCATACTGACTTCAAACAATAATTTTAATGCCTTCAAACTACCAAGAGCAGCAATAAATAAATAACCTATAGGGATTTCAAACAAGCTAAGAGTGGCAATGAATAAATAACCATAGTGACTTAAGACAATAACAATACCTTTAAGGTACCAAAAGCACCAATTAATAAATAACCTAGAGTGATTTCAAGTAAAGAGCAACAGTAAATAAATATCCATAATGGCATGAAACAAATTTAATAATTTCTGGAATATGATCTTAAAATCGTTTTAATTTTTAACAAGAATCTTTCATGAAAAATTGCATCGAATTTTATTTTTATATAACATATGACTGAAGACTATTTTTCATATTTTAATTCTGTTTTCCATTTACTGAATTTTGATAGAATTTTTTTTTACTAGAAACTTTACAAATTAAAATCGATTGCATAATTTTGTATTAATATGTAATATAAATCTTTTCCAATAGGTTTTGCACTGCTTGAACAAGAGTATAAGCAATCTATTTATTATGAAATACTCTATAATTGTTTTAAAGCTAAAATCTTATTTTAAACGTTGTTTTAAGGTTGACGTTTAAAGAATTAAAACTTTCACGTTATTTCTAAGTCTAAGAACAATTTCTTTTAACTGGAAAGAAATACGTCGTTTTTTAGTTGAAGAACTTGGAAAATATTTCTCTTATCTGCATGATTTTGGGAAAAAAAGATAAGTTTCTTAACACTTTCAAGGCTACCGACGAGATATCTCGTTTTTCAGATACTTCGAACAGGTTCAATGGGCCAAAAATTGTCTTTTGTGCCAGTTTAGATAGGTTAAAATTTCTAATGCATATTTGTGAATTTATCTAAACTGGCATAAAATTTATCTCACAGAAAACTGTAATTTGAAGTATTTGAAAGACAAGTATTCTATAGAACGTTTTTGTTTTATACATCTTTTTTATTCAAAAAAAGTAATTAAAATTCTTAATTCGATTCCTTCTTTGGTCAATAAAGAAAGATTTTATTTTAGTTTCTTTTTATTAAATCATCATCAAAAAATTTAGTAAATATTAAAAAATTATAGATTTTCGCACATTCTTTACCTTCACTTATAAAATTTTGAAATCTTTATATTTTACAGATCGAGCTACTACCTGTTGATTTCAATTTTCATTATAAGCTGCTGAAACTCTATTTAAAGTATTAAAAATCAATGAAATTTCATTAATGAATAAATATTTGAAAGAATTGTAAAAACAGGTGTCACTCACTACAAGTTTTGTATATTACTTTTATATTATCTATTAAAACTTTTAGCTTGGAGACCATTTAGTGACTCGATTTAAAATATTAAAAAATAATTAAGTTAATGAATTAATATTTGAAAGAAAGTGTATTAATATCAAGTGCTATTCTCTATAAGTTTTAAAAATGTATTTGAACTTGAGTGGGTGAATAAAAAGTATTTTATCAACAATTGAAAATTTGAACAAGATGTATGAATAACTATGCATAAGGAAAGCTTGAGCTAATGCTAAGAATTGAAAAAAAATACGTTTGGCATTTACTAATTATGTTTTTGTTCCATAGATTTTATCCCACATATTTTATGCCAAAATTAAACATTATAACTTTTATAAAAAGTTCCTCAATATTATTTTAAACTTTATAAAAAGCCATTCAAAAAGCAAATCGCCAGAGTTTCATATTTAATCAGACTATAATTTTCCTAACGGATATTTAACAGACGTATTTATAAATATCTCCAGAAGAAACCGATGCCAACGAAATGACAAATTCTTATCATAACATGTCTATTAAATACCATCTACACGCATTCTCTGCGGTTTATTTGGAAACCTGACACAAAGAGGAAGGGTATTGAAGATCAATCAGGCATTGTTGTGCTGCCGGTATGCAAGGGATGAGGCCCAAAGCCTCCTCAGAACCCGCTGAGGACACGAATCCTCTGAATGGACGTCATGTTCTAAAAGACTTGTCACCATGGCAACACAGATGGGCGTGGTATCCCTGGGAAATAGGAAAAGGAATGATGTCACGAAATTCTGAGTTGCGATTGTTATATTTTTATTATTATTATTGTTCATGTGTGCGTATATAATTTTAATTTTCGCTTTATCCATTTTTTTCTAAGGAGATAAATACACGGATAATTATAGGCAGAACAAAAACTATGGGAAAAAATTCAGTTTTTAAAGTCATTTTGATGAATTGATATAGTTGACTTCATATTTATAATTATGGCAGGGAAAGAAAAAAATAAAGAATATACTTTCTTTAAATTTTGTACATACATTCCTGAAGATGTCTAGATCACAGACAACCAATAATATCCTCTCCCACGAGTGTGTTTTAAATATTTTTATTATTAATATTTTTTTTATATCTTTCATGTTGCTTAAATTCAAGTTTTTCTTTTGCTTAACTTATAAAATTTCCATAATAACATCAAAAATAAATATTACAATTACCAAATTTAAGACACAAATCTTAATTTTAGCACAAATATCTATAGATTACTTTATCAAACTTTTTCTAGGATTTTTATTATGTATATCGTACAATACTCTATTCAGACTTTTCATTCAATAACCTTTTTCACAACATTGTAATCTGCCTCAATATTGTCACTTTGCTATACGAGACGCGAATTATATAAAAAAGCATACTTTATACAAGAAACAAATTATAATAAAAAATACACCAGTCTTCAACACGGTGCAAAACCGCAGCTGGCAGAAAATTTTCCATAAAAAAAGATACACCAGTTTTCAACACGGTACAAAACCAAAGCAGGAAGAAAAATTTCCATAATAAAAGATACAATAGTCTTCAACACGGTGCAAAACCAAAGCAGGAAGAAAATTTTCCATAATAAAAGATACACCAGTTTTCAACACGGTGCAAAACAAAAGCAGGAAGAAAATTTTCCATAATAAAAGATACAACAGTATTCAACACGGTGCAAAACCAAAGCAGGAAGAAAATTTTCCACAATAAAAGA
>JAPMOQ010054958.1:470252-494615 GCA_026543055.1 Argiope trifasciata | reverse complement strand
ACCAGTTTTCAATACGGTGCAAAACCAAAGCAGGAAGAAAATTTTCCCCTTCCGTGATTTTACTAAAAGATTTTGATATTGATTTTTTTGACACATGTCAATTTAAAAATGAATTTTTTGGTATCTGTAAAGGAATTTTATAAGCATTAGATATATTTATCTCTTCACATGGAGCTGAAGAACATGCTAAAGTGGGCAGTTTTAGACAGCTCGTGTAGAATTAATTGAATAAGAAATTGGAAGTGGATCAGGAAATAAGAGAACATTTTAGAATGAAATTAATACGTAATTAGTTAATATATAAATAAATATATATAGGGAGGCTGTAAAATAATAATAGGAATTGAAAAAAGCAATTTATTTTCAAATGCTTATAGTAATGTTTAAGTTGTATTAAGACTGTATTATTTATTTGAAAACAGAAAAAATTTAAAAGAAAAAGTTTTTTTTTAAGTCTCCGAACCTAAACGGATATCTTAAATTATCATGAGGACTATGGTCATGGTAACATGAACAGTTTCATTTGTCATATATAATGATACAGATTGATGATACGATATAAAAGTTATTCATAATAATTTAATTTTTATGAACAATTTAATTACCATTAATAATTTTACTAAGCACTGTCATTTTATTGTTATTAACAATTTAATTGTTATTAATAATTTAATTAATCATTATAACTTAATCATTATTAATAAAATAATTATGATAACTTAATTATTATTACTAATTTAATTAATCACAATAATTTAATTAAGTATAATTTTAAGAGAAAACTTGACAAGAATTAAGGAATTTTCTTTGAAAACAAAAATTTTATATCAATAAATAATCCTTTTAAAATCATTAAATTATTTAATTAAAAACTGCATTGAAAAGGAAACGAAACGTGTCTCTTGACTTATGACAACACAACGCCACTATTAATAGCACATAGCTACTGTTTTCCGCGCCTCCTTTTGTGTATCGTTACTTGTAAAAGCACGAAACCCTTCCAGTGCAACCTTCAAACGAAGCAGCAATATGCCGTCAGGGTCTTTTGTGGGGTTTCCTTTAGGCGCCGGGATTAATTGTAGCTCTTTGAGACTCCAGAGAAGAAAGAAAAGTCTCGCCTTCCGATGGAACGTTCGAAACTAATTTTATATCAGATTGTTTTTTTCGATTTTCAAAAGATTGTTTCCTGCAAGTAATCGATCCAATATCCTAAATGCTGAAGTGTCATTAATGGATCTATTTTATTTGAAGCAACAGTTTCCTGGTAAATCAAATCGAATATGTCGTACAGAAAAATAGCCGATTTTGCACAGTGTGTGTTTTCTAATTCCTTTTTCCAAGAGTTTCCAAACTGTAGGAGGCGAGACATTTTGGAAGATCACGACAAGATCTTGAATATATAGAATAGTTATAACTGAAATTCCACCTTGAAAGAGCCATGAAAGTAAAACTATTGGACCAGTTGATATTATGCTTGGCCGATAATGGCCGAATGTTGCACAGTGTATGTGTGTGTTATCTAATTTCTTATGCCAAGTGCTCCCAAACTATAGAAGGCGAGTCAATTTTTGGATGATCACGACAAGATCTTGAATATATAGGACAGTTATAATTAAAGTTCCATTTTGAAATGGCCATGAACGAAAAATTATTGGACCAAATGATATCATATTTGGTACTAGTTTTAAAGAGGAAATGGGAATCTCTTTTCGGACCAATAAAGTTCAAAAACTCACCACCAGGGACGAAATGTCGTTGTATGCAATATTAATAAACTAAATAGGATGGAGTGACATTGGTTTAAAATGTGTTTAAACTTAAACACATTTTTTTTAAAAATGTGTTTCTGAAACATGTTACAAAGCATGTTCAATGCCTGTTGCTCTTGATATGCTGTGAGCTACTGTTGAAAATGCAACAATGCGATTCCATTTGCTTTCAGAAAATGGTGAAAGCCTCATTGAACTTCTTTTGTAACATGTTTCAGATATGATTAAACACATTTTAAACCGATGTCTCCCTCCATGCCCTGTTTTGCTTAACTATAATGCATGCAGCGCCTTTTCTTTCTTGATGGTGAATTTTTGAACATTTTTGAAAAAAATTTCCATTTCTTCCTTTAAACTATCACCAAGTTTAACAACATTTGATTCTGTTATTAAACTTGGTTTGTAGTTTTCCTTTTATGACCATTTCAAAGTGGAGTTTTAATTATAACCATCCAACATATGTATGTTCTCACAATTTACAAAAATTTAATATGGGCTTAAAATTTTCGTCAAGCATCATATTGGAAACTATTCCCTTGAAATTATATGTCCTAATAAATTCAGTTACTTCACAAAAAATCCTTTTTTTCGTTACTGTCTCGTATAATATAGAGAAAGTAAAGAAATCATCAAAGCATTCGAAGTCTAGATTTTGATGAAGTTCCACGTTTTAGACCTCTCTGACTTCAAAAACCCCATTAAAAAATATATGTCTATCTGAATGTCTGAAACAAAAATAACTCATAATATTTGAGCAAGACCGTTGAAATTAGGCATACAATCTTTACACCAGATTTGCAGATTTCAACGACATTTTGAGTAATATCTGTTCAAATATAAGTTAACATGAAAACAGATAAATGATGAGAATTAGATGGATAAAACTCGATATATAAATTTGATGTTTATGTTGAAGAAACCTAACATATTTGAACATAATTAAACAAGGTGTTGACCGTATGTCAGTCTATACTTTCAGAAACATGTAAAATTCAAAAATTCAATGGCATAAATATATCAAATTTGTTATTACAAGTGCAAATCTGTGTCAAAAATATGTATAAAACACATATTCGAAGATTGAATAGTAATAACCGCATAATTCGCCAAATATCACTGGATAAAGCCAATAAAAATGCAAAATTGAAGCCAAAATTTTATATTGTTAATGGATATCGTATTGTAATCCAATACCATGTAAGTATGCATAAATAAGACATGTCACTAGCATGAAAACTTTATTAGAGAGTAGGTGAGAAAGTTTTGGTAAGACCACACACTCTGTTTTTTTATTATTACTTATTTATATATTTTTATATAAAACATATTTACTTACGAGAGCGTGATGTCGTCTCTATAAGAAATTCATTGTGCTGAAATGTAATAGATTCTATACGAATCTGTTTCAGTTTCTGAAAATGAGATCAAAAGATTCAAAAAGTTTTGAATTATCTATGTCAGTCTCTTTGTAATTTTTATTCAAATATTTGTTTGAGTTCGAAAATCCTTATCTTTATACCAAGAAGTTTCAAAGCAAAAATTTACACTCAGGCTTTTTATACAAAAGGGATATCAATTTCAATCAAATGAGCTATATTTGGAAACGGTTCTTTTTTTATGTTTGGTAGCTTCTTCAATATTACAATCTTCCACCCGTTTTTCAAACATGGGAAAAAAATTTAAGAAACATGAAGTTTCGAAATTATTTCTTAGAACAGCTCTTTGAAAAAAAATGTATAACTTTTCTCACAACCCAGTTCTTCAATATAATTACGAAAGAAATCTAGGTGTTATCATTTCCTATCTTTCCTGCGATACATGAGTGTTCTGTTCCTTTTTTTTGTTCGTACTGTTTCCCTCCATACCATCACTCACACAAAAACCTGACAAGCAAAGGAAGAAAATTCCTAAATTTATCATGAACTTGTCACATAATCTTACTTCATAATTACACAAAGAAGTATCGCATAGCAGTTCCGAGAAAGAATAATTCTTTTTTCCCTTCGAACTTTGTATAAGAAGCTGTTTCCGCGGTGATAGCAATATCAGCAAATATCATCATTATTAGAGCGAGTCATTATCTAACACTTCTAGTAAGGATTTGGAAATCATCCAAACCTGTGTCAGACGATTCAAATGTTGACACAAAAAAGAACGAACACTTTTTTCGTATCATCGTTATTTGAAAGGAAATATATCGTTAGTATGTAAGACTTTTCGTTAGGTTTTGATTTATCATTAAAAAACAATTTGGATGAATTTGTAAATTATAAAAATTGTAATTATTTTTAGAAGAATCCAAAAATTCTAATTGTTTTGCGGGAACACTTTATTCTCACAATGAAGAAAACCTTTTTATTTTATTTATACTTAAAAAAAATATGATTTACCCATATGATTATAGCAAACGATTGTGATGCAATTTATCATGGTTTGTTTTTTTTAGCTTTTAGATCTTGTTTATTTTTTAATATCGTTTGCCTTCAATATCGTAAATAATTTTTATTTTGAAGAATAATTACAGTAATTATTCTCTTAAATTGTGTTAATATTTTCGAATTAATAATACATATAGCTTAGTCTTATTTAAATAATTTATTTTATTAAAATAAATAAAGAATAAACAATATTTTTTTTTAATTTGTATTGCTAATGAATTAATTTATTTTATTTAAATATTTTTTCATACGTATGATTAAGATACGTGACTGCAAAAGCTAAGATTCGGAATCTTAAGATTCGGAATTTATAATATATGTCACAACTTTCTTTAAATAATTCATATTATTAATTTATTTAATTCATTTAAATTATTTTTCATGCATATGTTGAAGACTCACGATTGTGATACATATTATCTTGGTTTGTTTTTTTACACTTTATTTATTTTTCAATATGGTTTTCACCATTTAAAATATTAGAAAAAATAACTAGCCAAGACTGCATTAACATATTCGAATTTATAATACATCTAAACTTTATTTAAATAACTTATTTTAATAAATAAAATAAATAAATATTTAATAGTTATTTATGTAATTTAAATATTTTTTCACGTATGATTGAGATACGCAATGTAATACACATTTCCCCTTAACTAATTTATATGCATAAATAACTTAACTTTATTTTATGTTGTACACTTTATTAACTTTGTTGTAACTTTATTTTATGTTGTTATAATGAATGTTCTTAATTTTAAAGAAATAAATATTAAATAATAATGAGTATTAATTTTTTTCAATTTATTTTAGTAATTTATTTACTTAATTTAAATATTTTTTCATATGTATGCTAAAGACACACGACTGTGATACCTAATATTTTGCAATATTATTTGCTGTAATTATTCTTTGATTTTGTTTGCGCCATTTAAAATATTTTTTTTAAATCAGTTTTTATTGTTGCCTAAATTAATGAATATTTTCGAATTTCGATTTCTACTTAACTTTATTCAAAAAATTTAATTTAATAATTTAACTAAAGCAAATAATATTTTATTTTATTATTTATTTAAGTAATTTAAGTATCCTTTTTTGTACGATTAAGACACGTGATTGCGATACAAAATTGGTTAGCTCCAACACCTTGTCAGTTAGAACAATTGAAAATAAAAATTTAAAAGAATTATCATTTTATATATGTATATAGGGATAGAGACCATAGAGAACTACTTTGATTATTTCAAATCGATTTAAACTGACAAATGACTTAAATTAATCAAAACGAAGAGTACCATACAAATAATAACGTTCTCACAAGTTAACTAGAAATTTGCAACTGTAGATTTCATTTTTTTATTATTGAAGCATACGCAATAAGTCACGTTGCAACTTGTAAGACAACTTTCAGTTCAATAACATGCGCAGTTACTTCTGCCACGTGGCAATGACGTCACACGAATTGACTCCATTTCCAATTTCCTTGCCAAACATAACTCTCCTTTCATCTAGAAGGGAAAAAAAGTATCTTCATTATGATCGGGATGGCCATACAGATGAAAGTTCTTTTATTGTTCTCAATAAAAAAAGATAATAAACACCGTTGAGATGTAAGCAAACAATAAAGAGATGGGAGCCTCTTGAACATCCTAGGGGGAAGTTATTCTGGAAGTGTCCATACAAAAGTTATAGAAGATCATAAAAAATAGGAAACATCGCCGAGCGTGAAATAAAGAAGAAAATGATGATCAAACTTCTGATCGAATAATGTTTGCTAACTGCAGCAAAGCGTGGAATAAATCGAGCTATTGGATTGTATTTTAAATTCTTAACCTTGAAAAAGGCAAAATAAATAAATTTTCCCATAGTCAAGGAATTTGACAATTATAAATTGTTTAATAAAAACTCATTATTGTTTGACAACGGATTCTAAAACTCTCCGCGCTTTTGCGCATGCGTTAAAATGGGTTTCATTCCTCAAAGTAGATTTGGCTAATGGTATTGGGGCACGTTAAATATGTCGTGACAGCAAAATCTTCTAAGTTCCCATAACAAACTATACCTCTGGGGGTACTGAATCAGAGATGAGTCGGTCACTGATTAGGATATAAATTCTGACTTACCGATAGATGAATGCATATCTCAAATTTCTGTCATCTACTCAAATTTCTGCCTCTACTCATTATTAAAATGAAACGTCAAGATGCCAAAGGATGATAATTTTATACTGATTATCCACATTGGCCATCAAATTATTGATGAGGATGTTGTGTCCCTGTTACAACGTAAAGATGCAGTAGCTTCTGAGGATAAATACCCCTCACTACGGAGGGCAAATGTCTGATTTCTGGCTCGTATAAAGGTAACACTCATAACACTCTTTTATACAATCCCTGTGTTATATGTGTAAACAACCATGCACGAACCTGGATTGGAACCGAGGACGAGTCCTGGTTAGAGAAAGACTTACTACCCATAGAAAAGGAAGCTGGCAGTCAAATAATTATGTATTTTATGTGATTGGTGCATATAAACAGTATTTTGTTTTCACAAAATGTCTTGTATATCTAATAGTTAAGGTCAAAAACTTGCAGGGTTTTTTTTATATGGGATTTTTTGGCGTACAACATTTTGGCATCATTAAAACGAAAAGCACTTGGTTATTAAATCAAAATTTCATGTTTCGTATCCTCTCTCTCTCTCTCTCTTGTGCGTGTGTGTGTGGGGGGGGTCCTTTGTGTGTGAGAGTGTGTATGTGTTGATAAACTTTGATAAAAATCTCAGGATGGAATATTAGTATCGATAATGAAAACGATTTGAATTGTTCTTTAACAAAAGAACATATTACTGCAAATTACTTTTGAAATATTTCTTTTATTTTTCAAAAACAAGAATGAATTATAAAGAGGAAACATTTCTGTTCACTAAATGATCTTTTTTTTTTTGAAATTATGCTGACGTAAAAAATGTTTTGACTGAAATATTTTCGAAAATGAAGTAAACACATCAGCTTAATATTTAATTGATGAATATTCTAATTAACTTTTGAAACTCATTTCTTTTATTTATCAAAAATAAGAATGAATTATAAAGTTAAAACATTTCTGTTGACAAAACGATATTTTTTCGAAATTATGTAGACGCAAAAAATGTTTTGACTGAAATATTTTAGAAACTAAGATAAACACATCAGTTTAATATTTAATTGATGAATATTCTAATTACCTTTTGAGACACTAGAAACACATTTCTATATTTCAAAGATCATATATGCAAAATGTATTAATTATAGGGATAATGGCCTGTTTTGAAGAACTTTAAATATCCCGAGATGCACTTTCATCTTTATTATTGATAAATATTTACGAATTAAAAGACAAATAAATTGGATCTAAGTTAAATATTGATCTAATGCGAAGAAGTTCTCCGCTTTATTCTAAAAAGCCATTAAAAATTTACTGAAAATTTCGAAATAAATTTTATTAAAAAATCAATGCTTAATTAAATTGAGAAAGGCCTGTTTATTATTAGAATACTAACTGAACAAGCCTAATTAATTGCATATTTACCGACAATAAGGTAGCCAGACAGCAATTTTAGACTTTAATTAAATGTTCACTTATTTATAAAACTAGTAAAGTAAAAGATGTATAATTTACTCCTAAAGTAAGCAATAAAGGTTAGGTTAACATAAATAATAAATTTGTTGTTACGACTTTTCGCCTTTTTTTTGAACATACCATATATAATTAAAATTTAGCAATTAATTGAGTATTAAGCAGTATTAGAAACTTGAAATTCAATATTTTTAGATGAATTTGCATTAACCGTAATAAATTTATAGTTATTAAAGTTGTTTATTGATACTTCAATTATAAATGTACCTTGCTTGCATTTTCATTACATACTTTTATGTCAGACCTCTAGGAAGAATTATAAAAGGTTTTACTACACATTATGTCTTAAAAATTAAAGAAAAGGCTTAAAGTTTTAAAGCATCATTGGTCAAAATCTTCAATTTTAAAAATTAGAAAGTATAAACTAAAATAAATTTCTTTTATCGGACTCAATCGACTAAAAAACATATATTAAAGAACACCCAGTGCCAAAATAATAACAGCTTTTAAAAAGAAAAAAATATGCCATAAATAAATAAAATCATCTATTTGACTTCAGAAACCAAGAAAAAAAATCCTGAAAAGCAGCCAAAAAAAAAAGGATGAAAATCTGCCAATTTATATTCGAATTCTGTCATTTTGCATTTCGGAATTTTCTTTTTGCGCCATAAATTGTCTCCAAGCTCTCAATTTCATTCGAAGTTTCATTTCTCGTGAATCACTCCGGCAATAGAACATTTTATCATGCTTAAATCGAGTTAGAAATCTTATCCTTCTTTCACTTTCTGCTTTTTCATTTCCTCGGAGAGGTTCTGCCTTTTTTGAAGTGTGTTGGTTGGAATCTTCTTGTCATTGCTGATCTTGTGCGTGATGTAGACCATCTTTGGCATATCTGATGGGAGAATTTGGAATGAAACAAAAAGACGAAAAATTGGGCGTTGAAGACGGATTTCTTTGAGGAGTATGAAGTAAATTTAATTCTAAATTCCAAACAATAAATAATGAAAATAAAGTAATGGACGTATTTTTAAATAGTTCTCAGAAAAATTTATTATTATGTGCTTATGAATTCGTAATTGCACTTAATCCATTACAGATGTTTTCATAAATTCTTAAAAACGGAAGAATAAAAGAGCTAAAAAATAGAATAAACTTGTTAAGGTAAGTGGCTACATTCAAGAATCGAATTTTGCTGAAAATACGAAATATTTTTAACATTCAATATTCATAATTTCTGAAGAGTTTTCTTTATAAAAGCCACTTAAATTGTGTTTCTAAGTTTATTTTTTGGAAAGATATTGCTTTTGTATTTGAATGTTTAATGTTTTAATATAATTTTATCTTTTATTTCCCATCTTAAGAAGAGAAGGCATGAAGATGGAAATTGAATTCGGAATGAGATTTTGTATAGTGGTAGTATACATTTAGATTGTTCATTCGCAAAATTATTTAAGCTCAATTTCCGTAAAGACCAGATAATTTCTAGAAAATTGCCCTGAAATTTTCAACATAACTTATATACTAACAATATTTCATTTCCTTGGGGTTGAGAATGGTATAATGGTTCAGATACTAACGTAGCAAGTCGGAGACTCGAGCATAATTATAAATAAAAAGAATTAAGGTGAAAGAATAAAATATTGTATTTTATTTACAAAAAAAAAGAAAAAATGCAAAATATTCACATGCATACTATATAAAATTAGCACAATCGGTACAATTTCACATTTACCCAATATTATGATTCTTTCAATAACCATTATACATCGTGAAGTTAACCTATCATGGAACTTTAATCATTATGTAGAATAAATTTATTGCAACAGCAATATACGCCATTAAAATAAATCAACCTTAGAAAACTGAGTATTTTGTTTAGTGTAATTATAAATAACTCTCACTAAATTGAAATAATTTATCTGCTTCCTATTTTACACCCTCTCACCATTTCAAAGCAGCTGCAACTATTACCCACGCAAACTCTTCCAACATTCCTCTTGCCAAGACGCTTTCAACCACTTTTATTCTCTGATATATTCGAGCGCTCTCGGCCTGAATGCTGAAATCCTGCGAAAGGAATGATTAAGGGATTAACTAAACACAGTTCCACCACACGCATCACTACTTGCGGCTATAAATATTCAAGTGGCTTTGCAGTTCCAAACTTTGAAATCGGGCTATCGAATACCTTGTTAAAAATGCTGATTCATAGGACTCTCTGAGTTCTTAGCGCGGAAGTTGCAAATAGAAGCGAATTTGTAGTGGGAATTAATTATAGGATTTTCATTGTCTGTCTGTCAGGATACTCGCAAATAACTTTTGAGAGTCTCGAGATACGTACCATCAATTTCACATTTCCTATTTTGATCATGGATATTTTTTTCATTATTTTAATAATTAATAAATAAACGTTTTTTTTTTCTTTTTGAATTATTAATAAATAAATAAAAACTTTGTTTTAATATTTGAATTATACATAAATAAAGGAGAACTGCGTTTTATTATTGGAATAATTAATAAATAAATGAAATTTTTTATACTATTTCAATAAATAATGAATAAATGAATTTTTTTGTTATACGAGTATTTAATAAATAAATGGAAACCTTTTCTCATTATTTGAATAAGTAATAAATTAAGAATTTTTTATTATAGGAATAATTAATAAATAAATGGAAACCTTTTTCATTATTTGAATAATTATTAAACGGAAATTTTTTATTATTTGAATATTTAATAAACAAATGGAATTTTTTTTATTATTTGAATAATTAAAAAATAAATTAAAAAATTGTTTCATTTTTTGAATAATATATAATAAATGAAAACTCTTTTTTTATTATTTGAATAATTAATCAATAAATGAAAACGATTTTCTTCATTTTTTGAATAATTAATAAATAATGGGAAAAAAATTATATTATTTGAATAATTAATAAATAAATGTATTCCGTTTTTATCATGTTTTACTTTCTTATTCTAAATTTGTGTTTAACGTGATTTTGCATATATCGATACATTAAGCTTAATTGTTTTCGAAATAAATGTAGAGAATTAATCGTTCAATTAAGTATTTCTCGAAACGCTGTTAACCAAATTAATCGTTGTTATGAGTGTCTACACGATTTAAATAAGTTGCCATCGCTTGGTTAGGATAACCAATCATACTTACATTGGATGCATAAAACAACGTGTCAAAGAAAGCTTGGAAAATTCGAGACAAAAAGCAGTTACCAAGATTGCAACACTTTTTCTTCCCAATTATCCGCATAATTCATTAAGACGCAAACAATTATAGCTCTAGAAGACAAAGTTTTGGATCTTCTTCACTATAATTCACTATTATAATAACTCTGTAATGATTCAGACGGCAATTGCTTTTTCATTACAAATTTCCTTATAAAATATCACATTTTCAGTGTTCCATGATCTCATTGCATGTGACATGTTTTTCGGCTGAAGACTTTGCTTCATGGATAACGAAGTTCCTCTTCTCAAGTTTCAAAAAAGTGCAACGAGCAGTGACGATGAAATGCATTTAAGTATGTTTTAAAAGAAGAATCTGAATCCAGATTTGCAGAATTTGCATAAATGAATGGCAAAAAATTTGTTATTATGCAAAATGACTAGTTCGCAAAGAACATCAAACTATTTAAACTAATTAAACTTTTTTCTTAATGAAACAAAAACTAGTAATTTGCTAATTTTTTCTATATTTTCTCCTAATTCCTGCTTTTCCTGTATAATTCATTTTCTGTGAAACATGCATCTTTCCTCCGCGATTGATCCCAGAACTTATTATTCATTTATTATTTGTTTTTTATTATTAACATTTTGATTATCATTGACATCGATCGTTTAATTATCTTGATTATTAATATTATTTAATTAATTTGATTTAATTATTATTATTTTATTTTATTAGCATTTAATTGTTTTGATTATTATCATTTTGATTTTTACAATCGAACATTAGTTATCGATTCATGAGACAATAAAAATATTTTCCAGTGATAATTTAGGTAATCAGGAAAAAATCTATATAGAAATCATATATCATTGGGTATATAATTTTTCGTACTTTAAGTACAAAAAGCTCGTTTCCCTGCTTAACAATCCGAATTTCGGCCACACAAAATATCAATCTATAATTGTATATCATCAATCAATATGGGCAATGGTATATCTAATACTATAACACGAGGAATGGTTGCCAAGTCGAAAATCGCCCCAGAATTAATAAACTCCGATAGACTTAGGGGTCTGGGGTTTTTGGCCATGAGGAATCGATTGTCGCCGGTTTTGAAGCGCTACGGTCGAGCAGTTCGGAGTTACAGATAGGATATTTTCAAACTTTATTAGTTCGCCATAATGGCTACTTAACTTTTCAAGCGGTAACGTGCTGCCATCTATAGCCAATATGGCGAACTAATAAAGTTTTATGTTTATGCTGTTATAGGTTTATAATATGTTTCTTATGTATGTATATATGTTTGGTTTTTCTAAATAAATTTGTCAAAAATATTGAACTTCAACACACTTCAATCTTTACCTTTACTTTACCTTTGTATAGAATAGTTCCCTTTCCAAACTCTAACTTTGTTTAGAATAGTTTACAATGGTGCACTTTAACCGGTTATCTTTTCACCAATGGTTTCAGAAATTTTCTTATGGCATGTATTGCTTTGATAAATCACAATTGAAAATTTAAATCTTCGAGTTAGCTTCGATACCTGTTTTCTCCGAGCGGAGCTCGGTCACCCGCTGGTCATTATAATATCAATCATCAATGATTTGTCAAAAACTACTATAAAAGCACATTTTTATATATTACTAGCTGGTACGCGCACGCTGCTGCCGGAGAAGAAATAATTTAGGAAATATCGTTTGAATATGATATTATCTTGTTTAATTGATATTTATTTTCTTGTTAGCAATGAATATATTAATTGAAATTGTAGAATATATAAAGTAGAAGCACAAATTGTATTTATTCTATTTTTATTATTCTATTCTACAAACAAATATTCACTTTTATACATTAGAATTATATATTCTTTTATAATTGTGTATTCAGTTAGGATTTTTATAGCTTGCTGTTCTTTCAGAATGATAATGAAAGACATTATTTAAGGTATGTCGTGATTTGTTTAATATTAGTTAAGAATTCTCACTTGTGATGTTAAAAAATATGGTTAAAATATTTTCTTTAAAACATGACTAAAAGTAGAAAATATATTTATACCATGAAATCTTGAATATAGTTGAAAAGATAATATTTTGAAAACTAAGATAATGCAAAATTATTTATACTATAATATGTTCGAAAGTTTCTGCAAAAAATACTAACATTTTATTACATGTTTAGTTAAAATTTCAAACCTGTTACGCACACTCTCTAATGAAATTATTACCTCAGAGAAACACTTAAATTCCATTTACGTACAATAACTATGAAATATTTAAGTTTGGCTTGAATGAAGCATCTTTACTGAATCTGTTGGCGAGTTATTTGGTGGTTAATCCATGTTTAATAGATGTGGTAAATAGATCTGAAAATATTTTTTATACTTTTGATGATTGTATTATGCCTATAACCGTCCCGTAACTGCAAGTAATAAGTATTCAAAAATTTATCGCAGTCGGATGAGAGGTACGGCAGCGCATAAGAGACTTATAGGCAAACATTCATTTTTATTTATATAGATTAGAAGTAATGTATTTATTTGTTATTAATGCTCAACATACCAGTTATTTCTGATAAAAAGTTGTTAATCATATTTATAGCTTATTGTGCACAAGGAAAGGAAGGCGAAAAATTACGATTCTTTATTTTTAACACTTTACAATTTATAAAAAGGATCAAGATATTAAAAATATTTAGATAATGTTTTAGATGGATTCTTACAAAAAGCTTTTTCTCACATTATATTTTGTTTTTAAAATGAGTCCTCTATCATCATTTCAAAATATTTTGTTGTTTATGGGTAAAAAAAAATTGACTAAAATAAGTTGAATTTGATATACACTTACGGAAAAAAAAATCCCTACACTAGGAAGGGGCTGTGCTAGATAAACGAAATTTGGTAGGCGTGTTTATACATCTGAAAGATGACGATTCATATTTCGAGCTACGCACGTAAGTGGGGCGCTAGTAGCGACACTATGAACATGCAAATGAGGTTTGCTTTAAATAAGCGCTGTAAGGTTCATGATCGATATTTACAGTTGAGATTTGACGTCGGGGGTTAATGTTAGTCAAGGATGCCTCTGAGAAGACGAAGAAGCCATTATCAACAGATCACTGAGTTGGAACGAGGTCGTGTTGTAGGGCTAGGAGAAGGTGGGTTTTCTTTCCGCGATATTGCTGAAAGACTTGGCAGGAATGTATCCACTGTGCATGAGTATTGGCGGCAGTGGTCAAGGGAAGAATACCAGGTTCCGGGCGGCCACATGGTAATACTGAAAGGGAAGACAGTCGTATTCGGCGTATGGCTGTGGCTAATCGTACTGTGTCTGCAGCTGAAATTCGAGCTGTAGTTGGCACCACAGTGACACAACGAACTGTTACAAATCGGTTACTTCAAGGACAGCCCCGAGCCAGACGCCCTGTACAGTGCATTCCACTGACTCCAAACCACTGCCTTTTGCGACGTGAGTGGTGTCAAGCTAGAGCTCATTGGAGGGCGGAGTAGAGATCTGTTGAGTTTTTTGATGAAAGCCAGTTCTGCCTTGGTCGCAGTGATAGCCGTTTGTTGGTTAGAAAGAGGCCAGGTGAACGCCTGCTAGTGACCTGTCTGCGGCCTAGACACACAGTGCCTACTCCTGGAGTATGGTTTGGGGAGCAATTTCGTATGAAGCAGGAGCACTCTCGTGGTTATCCCACGCACATTGACTGCAAATTTGTACGTCAGTCTAGTGATACAACCTGTTGTGCTGCCATTCATGAACAGCATTCAAGGGGGGGGGGGTTCCAACAGGATAACGCTCGCCCTCATACCACTATTGTAACCCAACATACTCTACAGAGTGTCGACATGTTGCCTTGGCCTGCTAGATCACCAGATCTTTCTCCAATCGAGCACGTATGGGACATCACTGGACGACAACTCCAGCGTCATCCACAACCAGCATTAACCGTCCCTGCATTGACCACCCAAGTGCAACAGGCATGGAACTCCATCCCGCAAACTGATATCCGACACCTTTACGACACAATGCATGCACGTTTGCTTACTTTCATACAAAATTCTGGCGGTTACACTGGTTACTAATGTACCAACATTTCACACTTGAAATGGCTCTACCTGTGATCTTAAAACTTTAATCAATTAAATATGTTACCTAGACAAATGTATTCCTAAAATTTCATTACTGTACAATAATTTTTTCTTGGTGTTGGGATTTTTTTCCCATCAGTGTTTGTAAGGAATATTTTATAATTCATGTATATTATTTTTTTACAATAAATACCTTTTAGTCCTTTCTCACAGTAAATATTTTTGTTTGAAATATTAAATTTTTAACTATAAACATTCGAATTAAAACACAATTTTGAAATTTAGGAATTTTAAATTCCGAATCCCTCTATAACGTAATTTACTTTTCTTGAATGAAACTTTTGTTTTAAGATTTTTGATTTGCATAAAAATTAAGTTTTGTTGCATATTACTCTATATTTTTGTGATATTTCTTCGCTTATCGTTGAAACATGTAAATTTTCAAAATAAAAATTTAACTGATTTTAAATTAACATTATTCAGAAAAGATAATTTATCTGAAAAAAAAAACTAATTTAGTGTATTCTTTCTGAAGGTTCTTTGCAAAATTAAGAATCATTTTTAAGAAAGGAAATGTTTTGAGGACAGACCTTTTATTTCTATAAGCTTTAATACTGACAAAAGTCATAAGTTATTGACTTTATTTTTCATTTTTTTAAGATTTAAAAGCAAATACAATCATTATATTTGTTTTCATTTAAATTTTAGAAGTTCTCCTGGGTTTTATTATTTTAGAATCAGTGATTTCGACAAAGCATATTAATTCCATTTCCTACAGCATCTTTGAATACAGCTGCATTTCTGTGTTATAAAAAAAAGCAAACGATATACAAGATCGCAAAAATAAACAAATATAAAAGCTGCAAAAATAAGTGAACTTTTGTTTCATTGAAAAAAGATCAACAATTTTTTTCCCCCTGAGAATTTAAAATATGAAAAAGACAGCAAATGCATTTTTTAATCTTTTTTCTCCTCATTATGTATGCGATTTATTTTCAGAATTGAACAAAAACGAGCAAGAAAGGTTATTATTTTAATTATGCTTCAAATGTTCAGATACATTTATTACAATCTCCTTCTTTATTTTGAGTATATGAGCATAAATTTCATTTCAAAATTATCAAAAAAGGTTGCAATCAATATAGAAATACTACATCAATTTCATATATATATATATATATATTATATAACGTACATAGCGGATATTTGCTCCAAGTTGTAATTTTTGTTAGCGATAAGTCGCCAAAAATGAAAACCATCTTCATCATTTTCTAATTATCCTAGGGGAGAAAAATCGCAAATTTTCTGCCTCTGCAATTTGAGACTTTAAAAACCCAAATAAAAATAACATCATGCTCTCACATAATAAAAAGTATAACGAACATAAAAAAATAAACAATATGAGTATATATATATATCATGAAACCATGTAAACTTTCAAACAGCAGGTATAAGTTTTAAATTTTTTACTACATCTAGAAGAAGAAAAAAAAATCGTAAACTATTTTTACTTAAAAGATCTGATTGAAATAAATAGATAGTCTCATTTTCTTATAAAATAGATTTGTGAGATTTACTGCTATGATCGCCCGCAAATCAAGTGAATATGGTTCTAAAAGACGTGACTCCTCATACATTCGAGTAGCAACGAACTTTTTGTGCAGGAATATATTTACAGAACAGTTTCCATCCATCTTAGTTTCTGTGGAATTTTTTTATTTCTTTGCTTTATCGATTATTGATTCTTTTAAAGAATTTGAGAAATCTAATAAAGATAAATCACAATTGGGTTTTTTGTTTCAACCTTTCACCAACATATTTTCTGAATGTGAATGTTTTTATTTTCAACGATTTATATTATATTGCCGCATTGAAACGGAACATTGCCAAGTCTGTATAGCTGAATGGTTATGACACTAGGCTCATAGTCAGGGAATAAGTCTTCGAATATAAGCAGACTTAAAATTTGTTTTTCCTTTATTTCGTGTTCCAGAAGATTCTGGACCTTTCTTGAATTTACTAGATAAGTGCTATGGACCTTTCTTGAGTTTACCAGATAAATGCTATGGACTTTTCTTACTGTATCCAGAAAGGCATTCTGGGGCTTTCTTTACTTGTATAAAAGCTGAGGAATCTCAGTCACAGTGTTCTTAGTTCAGAGTTGAGCTAATAAATTGATTTAACTCTATTGCCTGTGTCTTCTTGAGCTCTATCTACGTGACAATCTTATTAAACGTGTTCTCTAATTGTAGAAATGTCACTCTTTAAATATGAATTTTTAATTCCGAGAAAATATGGTTGCAAGTAAGGATTAAGATTTAAGAATTCATTCGTTAATTGTAACTAGTTTTAAGAAATCTAATTATGATAACAATTCCTTTTATTCTAAACGAAAAAGATTATCCTAACCACGACAAAAACGTGTCCCCGAATTGAAGCTCACAGATATGAGTCCGATAGCATGGAACTACACTCCGCTGTATAAACCTAGCTCATAGCTGATTCTTCATCAGCTCTATTGCTAAACTTTGGAACGGGTGGTACCACATTAGCTTTCCAATAATCAAAATTGTATGAGTATTTACAGGAGAAGAAAACTTGATATTCATCTCCGTCACATCAGGATTAGAATCAATTATAAACTATACTATTTTATTTCTACAATATTGCTATGGAAATTCATGGGTTCTTTTGCGATTTGTTCATCGATGAAGAAAAACAGTTCTCTAGTAACGGACAATGACTTTTATTAAAACGGAGAAACGAATACCAAGACAACAAATACACAGCCGAAACAAACATACAATATAACACTACAACAAACAGTAACCCACAAGTAGCAATCGGTAGTAATAACAATCACAGCAATCAAAACGTCCAAACAGAATTTAGTAGAAAGAGGCAATCTAGATAACTTCAATCTACGGTCTCTGCAATTCTCCACTGTTTCTTCGCTTTAGCTGTATCCGACTGCCGACTCACTATTACAAGATTAGTTACTCCACATACGACTCCGTGCTGCTTCTACAATAAACAATAGGAAGTGGCAGACAGTTCAATTCAACAATCGCTTGAGCTCCATAAAACACTTGCTCCTCGCCGGACTGATCCAACTATGCGCCGTTGAATATTTTCATGAATCTCTTCAGCTTAGACTGTTGACATTTTGCAGTTCCCGAATTTGGGTAGAAGAGGATTTGGAACAATTAGAAATATCTCGGTTTATATAGGTCAAATCGATCGCTAAAAGTTTGGAAGTTTCATCTGTTTTGCCGTCAAATGCATCGCCAAGTCAGCAAGTTTATCACCAAGGTCTAAGGTCACTGATTCGGTACCCGATCAGCATGCAACAGATCTTATCGTAAAACAATCTTTTCAGTGATCGATCCGTGCTGGGTAGCAGAATTATTGATTTGTGACAACATGAAACAAATGACCCTAGAGAGTGGAAAAAACTTAATTTTACACAAGAAATAATTGAGAAATTCGTCACTTCTATGTGTTAGAGGGTATTATTGGTTCAAAAATGAATGAATCTAAGAATCCAAGATAAAGTAAATACTACATAATTATCTTTATTTAATTTTTCTCTGATCCAGTAATGGAAGTCACCTCTAATATAAAATCAACTATGCATTTATTTAATTGATAATTCACTTATGAAACTCTTAAAGTTTTGCATCGACTTCTTTATATTGATTGCATTTGAATGCTTTTTAAAAAATATATTTCATGATTTAACGTTAAAAAAATATTACTGAAATATTTGAACTACTTTTTAAAAAAATCACTGCTTGGAACCAGTTTTGAAGAATAAAAACAATTATACTGAATCAGATAATTGAGAGTCCCTTATAAAATACAAAAATCAGCTCATATACGATATTAAAATTTTATTTAATTAATTTATAGCCCAAATATGAAAATATTTCACCTTTAAAAGGTTTAAATGTGTTTCATATTTCATAGGCTAATATAATTAAATATATAAAAAATCATATTATCTTTTTTATCGAAAATTCAATGCCTCTAGCTGTTAAGAATTCAATTAACCGAGTGGTCTTCTTGGACGGAGCTAGCTGCAAATCTTGTAAATATCTCGTGGTCTCACAGTAGATTTTGGTATATTTTCTTTTCCAGTAGAACGCCTTTTATTTTTTATCTTAAACCACATAAAAAACAACCTGTGTCGTCTTCAAGTCATTACACACAGGCAACACTCTAAAATAAATTATTTTGTAAAAGCAAGCAATAATTAACTTTTATAAATGGCCCAACCTGTGAGAAATAAAAAATTCATTATAATGAATCGGTTATTAAGGAATAAAATATTCTTGTACAAAATACAAGAATCAGATCATATACGATATCAAAACTTTATTTATTTATTTGATATCTCAAATCTAAAAATATTAAACAATAAGGTTTCGAGCATGTGTTATATTTCATGAGTTAATATAATAAAATGTATTAAAAAATCATAATATCTACAGTTTTTTCCAAAAATTCACTCTCTAAAATCTATTTACTTATGATATTAATCTTTTAAATATTTAATTTATGATTCTTCTCTGAAAATATTATAATTTTATATTGTCACTTTAGTTTTAAATTTGAGTATTTATTAATTTTATAGTGTAATAGAACAAAATGTTGTAGAATAAATTTGAACTATTTTTTTTTCAAAAAATTCACTGTATATGGCTTTATTTAAGAAGAATAAAAACTTAACTATAATGAATCAATTATTTAAGAATATACTTCTCAGAATACTAAAATTGTATACTGTCATCGAAAACAAACAATTACATAAAAGTTCATAACTCTGGCACATTAGTTAATGAATGAAGAATCTTTTATAATATTTCATGCATGTAAACATGAAACCATGTCAAGTTAGATAAAGTATAGATAACCAAGCAAGTTGTAAATGATGTATGCTATGCTAAAACTTTTAGATAATAATAATGCTATAGTAACGTATCTATTTACCCATTCCATTAGGAATCAACATTTGAACAAGGGTGTGTCCCTCTGACACATGTTTTGCATTGTCACAACACATAAAAATATTCTACGTGCGGATCCACTTTTAACCATCAAAAGGAGGTGCAGATGGAGCCCCTGTAGGGAATTAGTCGTGAAGGATCCATCTCACAAGTGTCAACTCTAACACAGACCCACATCGTTCGTATTCTGGAGACATATCGCTGAACATGTTAGCTTCAGTCATAAAAGCCCGAAACGCTCCATTTAGAGAATTACCTTCAGGTGCTGTCGATGTCTATCTTTGGACGAAAAACACTTTCGGCGGGATGAACGTGAGGTCTTTCTGAAATGAATAATATTCTAATCTTTAACGTGACTGGCATCTGACCTTATTCAGATGTTACATCCGTCACAAATACATGTGACTTTGAATAAGGTATGAATAATTGCTGGTACATAATGGGCTTTCAAGGACATGTTTCTGTGTTTGTTTTAAATCGTATTCCGGATGACCCCTTCATTAATCTGTAATTAGAGACATGAAATTCCTCATGGAATCAGGCATGGAGTCGAAAGAGACTCCATTGTTATTTCTGTCTTTTGAAAGAGTTTTGTTTTGAGTTTATTTCGGAAGCACAATACATTCTGAATAGAATGTAATTACAAAAAATATTAAAATTGGTAAATGTAAAATAATATTAAATGTTAAATTTTAGATATTATAATGAAATCTGAACAATCATTTTAGGAGTATTTACTTCAGCTAGATATTAGAAAATTGCAGTAATGTTAATATCAGCTGAAATCAAGTAAATAAAAATGAAGAACACAATATTTTAATATATTATTTTAATAATATTTCATTATTCTTTATGTATTAGTCCAATTTAAAAGCAGTAATGTAAAACAGTAAGTGCATAAAGCAGCGTAATTCCAGTACATACAAAATACACAAATCCGTCTTTTTTTTTATCTGTATATTTTTACCTTATTGTAGTAAATTTGTTTTATCATGTCGCTTAAGAAAATATAGTTCAGGCTTCATTTTTTGTCAGAAAAAAATGTAGTTGAAAATTAGGACTCATTCTTGGAGCTTCAAAACAATATTGTGCTAGGCGTCCTGGAATATGAATTCAAAACAGTTTCTTGGAATACTTGAATCTGTTTTTTCCTTTCGTATAAATAATTTTACATATCAGCCATTTCTACTTTCTCTTGTTTAAAATTTATGTTCGAAATTTCTTCCTTTTCTTCTTCACTTTCTTCTCCGTGATGGCTTATGATCTTTTCTGCATCGCTAATATCAGAATAATCTTCCGACATTTCGTATTCGTCGAATCATCGCATTACAGTTTTATAAAAATCTGGATCATATGGCCAGTATATTTTTTCCTGTAAGATCCTGGTTGACTATTTTTCCTTTTTTAAACAATTGCAGGTAAGTTTCCGTTTAACTGGCACAGAATATCGCTAAAGTGAGCCAAAAACGATTCAAGTCTCAGAGCTAAGCGATTGGGAAAAAAACGTAGTCTATCTGAACAAAGTAGCCAAGTGAATAACGCTAGTTTGACGAATTGGAACGTTAAATTTTATGTAATGTTTCTTTTATTGGAGACTTTCTGCGGATTTTCAATTTTTTCAGCGAACGTTTATTTGGCGACTCTTTGGCGATTTTTTCGTTGCGTTAAAAATACCCAATAATGTGATATTTTAAAATTGTACCCAGGTTTATTTAAAAGTACACAATAATGTGATATTTCAGATAAAGAAGGTGAAATGGAATGCGAAATGTGAAGAAATTAACTGATGAATTATATATGTTTTCGCAGTTTCAGAGACGTAGATCAGTGACTTTATTAAGAGCAACAAAAACTTTGGAAAAGAATAACACGTTGATATGAATGTTTTCTAAATTGTATTTTTGCCAACATACTGCAAAAAGAATAACTTGAAATGTACCCTCAGAAGCTATTGCACCGTTTTACTGTGGTAACGCGAACACCACATCATCATCAATAACTTGAAGGTGCGGAGCAGAAAACCGTATTCAAGGACAAAATAATACTTGATTATCACATTTAATTAACAATGCTTAGTTTTCCGACATTCATTTTGACTCTCGACTCCAATTATAAGTATAAAGAAAATACTAAAATAACCAACTATACCACTTCAGTAGAGAATCAGCGACAGTAACAACGATTACCTCTTTAACAATAAACTTAGAATATGAAGACATAATTTTAGCAGTTACATGGCCAAAAAGAAGAGCTTTTGGAATTAACTTCAATTTATTGTATATGGGAGAGTATTATGTATAAAGAAAAAACGGAACTAGTTCTCTTCGTTTGGCAGTTATCATGTTAAATCATTTTCAAACTACAGGATAGATGGACATCCTGGGAACTTATTTCACTCAAAATTTGGCTGAAATCTGCAAATTTGATGTAAAGACTATATCAAAAACTTTATTGCTTTGGACCTAGAAATTCCATGTTTTTCCCATTACCACTTGTATGCTGGATGCTTCCGAGTGGGATAGGCAAGAAATTTATTTTTCAGAAGATGAAAAAACAAAAAACAAAAGTGTAGTATCTACACTAAAGTACATTTGAATAATGAAGAAAAAAATGAAATAAATATCATTTATGATTCTCTTTTATATGCTCTTCAGCTTCAATAAATGTATTCCCAAACCAATAAGAAATTATCGTTATTTCCATTATTCTTAATTAAACAAGACATTTCAAATTTCAAACGAAATATCCAAAATTATTTCTTCCATGGCAGCAACGCGCTGTGTACTAGCTAGTAATATATAAAATGAGAGATAAAAAAGTATTCTATGCATATATATAAGCTGAATTTTATGTTAATGGTCACTTTTGCTACAGGTCTTACCTGTTTGTCTATTTGTCCCTATATGAATGCTACTTTTTTATATAAAATATTTATATACATAAAACATAGAATTGCTCATTCCATATCAAACTTAAGTTCTTTTTTGCCTAATACTACTACACTATGGATTTTTCTAAAAGCAAATTTTTAATATATGAGCGTGAAGATTTTTCATTATTATATTACCCAATAGCATTATCATTTCAGATTTTAAAAATAGACGTGAATTTGAATTTTAGAAAGAAAATTGTTACATACTTGAAAGGATGATCCTTTTTAAAAAAATACTGAATGGTAAATATTAATAATTGAACAAAACGCAGACAGTCGACAAGTTAAAAGCAGTGTTGCTAAAATGAATGATGCCATAATTCAAGTTTAGCAATACGTTTTGACATCAAAATAAACACAACGTAAAGAAAACGATTTACAACGTGCGAATATTTTATGCCTGAACGACAAAACAGAACTTTGAAACAAAAAAAAATTAACAACAATTTGGCAGACGATTATTCAGCTATAAAATAATGATTCAACGAAAGTAAATATTCCGAGTAGCTGCAAATCATTCGGTTAACAGTTTCATTTCCTGTACTTTGAGATACTTCTTTATTAACGAACTACGTTTGACAACAACAATAAATTATTCTTTCTTCTTCTGAAACGTTTAGTCCAGATTATTTTGTCTACGAAAAATTGTAATTTTCCTCGATACAGACATTGACATAACTCCGTTTTTTGTTCTGTAAAATGCTCTTCATCTGATGAATTTCATTTAATGAATAAATCGAAAATTTAGTGAATAAGAATTCAACTGGCAAATGAATTATTCCAGTTAACCCTAAGCATTTTATGCAAAATATGGAAAAGTAGATCCAATTTTGGTTTTAATGTTGACAACTCATAATTTGAGAAAAAAATTACATATATTTATACAATTTTGATAAATAAATCTTGTCGTTGATATGCCTTTTCAACAAAATATTGGTTCCTTTTTTATTATTTTGTAATATGACGTAAAAGATTACAAAGCTTCGGTAATGCTCCTTTTAGAATTGCTTTCAAAAGGCTTAGGAATATGATAACAGCATCATGCGGCTTCGAAACGGTACTTAATTAGTGAATTAATAAAGACAAATCGTCTGTTGCTTGTTTCAGTGGGAACGAAAAAAGAATGTGAAACTAGTCTTTATTCTTCCTTTAAAATCGCAATAGACCGCAATGAAAAAAAATTCAAAATAATAGCAAAAATTAGCATAAATTATAGAAATTTTTAATGCATAATCTATATTTTCTATATCTATACTTATAATAAAGCTCAATGTGTGTGTGTGTGTGTGTGTGTGTGTGTGTGTGTGTGTGTGTG